>ONZK01004408.1:0-18352 GCA_900322385.1 Pharnaceum exiguum | reverse complement strand
ATCATAAAATAAAAGTTATATACATGACTAAAAACACAATGTCAAATTATAAAAGTTTCTTTTTTTGGGTGTAAAGGGAGGCACAGAGTCTAGTAAGAATCGATCCCCTAACCTTAAAGGTTGAAGGTGTGCTCTTTACCACTTGAGCAACTTTATCTTCTTTTAAAAGTTTCTAATCGTTGTTTTCGTCTAACGAATACGTACATTCCTATAGTTGAATAACTTGTTTGATTTTAATTATATGTTATCACAACAAATTAGCTACGCCTTTTATAATCTGTTGGCCACGAATGAAATAAGGTGCAATAATCGATCTAAAAAAAACATGAATAGACTTCAATAAGCCAACTTCCTTAATTTTTTTAAGTTCTTTTTTTAAAAATAATTTTGAAGAGCTCTTTACAATGATATTTGAGTCTAGTTACATTTTCAAACAAAAAATCACCTTCTAATAATACCACATGGTGGGCATATAACGAATTTACACTCACAATCAGGTAACTTTTTCGTTCCCTTATTGCTATTTGATAATTCATGTTAAACTTGACTACTTTGGCAAGATACATCTGGAAAAAGAAAAAATTTGTGTGCACCCATTTTATATATGAGACATGGTCAGTATAATGACTAAAAATGAGTCACTAACCAACGTTTTTGGTCATTAATAAGCATGTTTCATATATGAAATGGACGAATATAAATTTCCTTATAAAAAAACAGGTATGGCTTGTGAGCCATTCAATGTCTTTTGTTTTTTTTTCCAAAAAATACTCACCATTAAAAAGAAAAGTCGGCTATAATCCCCCTCATCAACTTTTTTTTATAGCCTCACTACTCAGTTAATCCCATCTCAGATGAAGTTCCGAGGAAGTCTGATATACACAGCCTTATCCAAGAAAACGGAAGACTGTTTGCAGAAAGACTATCTTAAAATCCTTATGCTCATTTTTACTTGAACGTGAATGTTATACTCCTTTTTAAAGTTGAGAGACACATTAATTCTTTTTATACATTGTAGTCAATTCATATTTGTCATAAAATATTTGAAACAATAGGTATGGCTAGATAAACTAAGGGTTTTGTCATGACCTGGATAAAAGCTTAACTGTATTGAACTTAACTGAAAAAAACTGAACTTAACTGAAAAAAACTGAACTTAACTGAACTTAACTGGAAAAAACTGAACTTAACTGGAAGAAATTAGAGTGTAAATATAAGTAAACAATTAACTGGAAAAAGCTGAACTGAACTGGAAAAAACTGAACTGAACTGAACTTAACTGGAACAAACTGAACTGAACTGAACTTAACTAAAAAAAACTGAACTTAACTGAACTGTAACAAATAAGTTGAACAAAACAGAGCCTAAAGTATGTGAAACAAGTCTAGATAAAATAATAATTAAGCTTGCCATTATTGCTACGATGGCAATAATGAACATAGTTATGGCTACGATGGCCATAATAAGCCCTTGAGTTTAGTCATCATGGCCATGGCTGGAACCAGAGGCGAACTAGGGGTCGACGAGTGCCACGACTCCCCCCATGTTTCAAAATTTGTATAAAATTTTAGTATCAAACTTATTAAACACAAGATTATATAGTTTAATTGGTCCTTTTTATACCTTACTGCACCCAACTAACCAAGGTATGGTATAATGGCTACATCTCACAAAAGCTGGAGAAAGAAAAAAAGATAAAAACAATAACAACAATCGAGTGTAAATCCACATTTAATGGAGGTCCTCGCCAGACCTGACAAATGGGTCATTCGGTTCGAATTCGGTTTTGGTGACTTCGGATTCGGATAGATTTTAGCGTAAAATATCTAACTAGGTTAGGATTCGGTGCATATTTATTATTTTCGGGTCAAATTCGGATATTTTACCAGTATACATTTTAAAGCTTCTAGATGCTAATTCCATGAGAAAAAAATTTCGGGTTATCAGATAGGGTCGGATCTATTTCGGTTCGGATAGATCGAAGTAGCTTCTCTTCAAATGTCGGTCTGGTCTTGGATCGGTTGTTCGGTTCGGATAATCGGATTCGGATTAGTTTTTCCAGGTCAAGTAATCGGGTCAGGATGTACGCAACCTTACCCCTGTTTAAGAAAACAAAGAGGTTGTTTTCGAGATTGACCAATTGTTGTATTGAAGTATTGCCTTCCAATAAGTTCACCAAAAAGAAGAAGTATTGAAAGGTTTTTTTAGCCATTTTGCTACATTCCCTAATCACCTAAAAATGAAAGATGAAAGATGGAGAAAGAAAAAAAGACACTAAGTATATATGAATTTTTACCTTACTTTATAAGAGGGGCATTTTTGTAAAAAAAAAAAGAGTGTATTTTTTTTATATCACAATTACGACCACAAATAGCAAGTCCCAATTTTGGTTGATTTCATGTCTATAGATCAATAGTAATATAGTAGCATATACTTTGGTAATCAAAATTAAAAGTATTGAAGTTCAAATATTTATAACAAGAGTCAGAGTCCTTCGGCACAACAATCTCTAATAGTTATGCCTAGGTGCATTAATTTCTATACAATATTTTCTTGTCACTAATTTGTGTTCCAGAGTGTTCCACATTACAACTTTGTGTTGTTGGTTCATTCAATGGAGACAAGCCTATAATGTAAAAATTGCATTCAAATAAGAAAAAAGAAATCAATGTATTTGATTTATTAACATAACAGTTTTGCTAAGCCTATTGCTATTTGCACCAAAAACCGCAACCAAAATAGAGAAAATTTTGTGTAAACCCGTTTCATATATGAGACTTGGTATTAATGATCCCTCTCCTACATAATAATGACCCATCAGCTACACTATAATAACCCCTCGTCTACACAATAATGACCTCCTTACCCAGTCTCATATATGAAACGAGTTCACACAAATTTTTCTCACCAAATTTAGTGTACTCTTTTTTTGGAACCAAATTACCCATGTTAAAAACTTCTTAATCCACCAATGTGGGGTTGGTTGGAGTGGTAGGTAGTTTCATATTGCTTAAGCAAGGTCTCAGGTTCGAGCCTCAGCGTTTACAGAGACCATTATTGTGAGACTCACCCACCACAACCTGATGTGCAACCCAGGTCGGGTCCGAATGTAGTTAGAGAAAAACTCAAGCGAATGAGGCGGGCAATAAAAAGAACTTCTTAATCCACTTAGAAACCCTTAGTTTCCCTAATTCTCCCTTCTCCTTTCCTCACTTTCACTCTAATTCACTATATCGATCTCCTTACCTCCTATTATAAGGTGTGTTATTTTAATGTTGGAATTTTCAATGGACTTTATCACCAATTTTCCTTTAAGAAAGTAATTATTATTGTTTTTCCTTATTGCAAATTAATCGTTTCAAGTGTGTAATATATAAATTGAACGAGTATGGTGGACAATAACATATTGATTTTAAAATTATAGTGGCATAAACCAAGCCGTGTGAGAGTATGACGAACAGTGGCGTATGATATATCATTTATTATGGTTGTACAAGCCATAAAAAATCATTAATTATGAACACAACTACCATAGTTTACATAATTATCACTTATAGTACCACAATAGTCTTAGAACTATGGTCTCAACTGCCATACTTTAGAAATTTAGCTCATATAACCACAATAGCTTAGCCATACAAATAATGGTGCACGCGGTCATAGTTGAGTAACAATATATGGCCACAATTGCCATACTGCACCTTCAAAAAAATAAAAAATGACATTGGTTTGTGAGGGTCATTTTTACCCTTGGTAATTTCCAAACTTTTGTACCATGGATTTTTTTGTCCAAATAACAAAAGGGTGTATTTTTTTTGTTTTTCTTTTATTGCATTTCAAAATTTTCAACCTTAAGATTATCTAATCAATCTCAATGGGTGAAATTAATGTTACATTTAAAAGCTATTGTTGTTTGTTTAACATTAACTTGATTCTTGCATTCTAGAGTACAAAAGTATTTGTCCGGTTTATTTTATTCTTTTCAATTTAAATTAGTTAATTCTTTTTTCCAGTTCAATTCTTTCTTTTTAGTCAATTTAATGTGGGAAAAATTACTTTTTGGGTACCCGATCTATAGCATATTCCCAATTTGGACACCCGCAGTTTTGGCCTTTACTTTTTGGGTACCTCTACTTTACGACCTGTGCCATAATGGGTACCACATGAGATTTTTGAAACAGAAATCGTTGAAATGAGATCTATATTAGTAATTTTAACCCACGTGGGTTATATTTTAGTTTATTTTCCTTAGTTTTTGGGGGCAAAAAGAATGAAATAGGATTAATTTTTCTTAGAAATAGGGATGGTTTCAGAAGAAAAAAATTTATTTCCTTTTTTATTTTAATCACTTCTGGAAGGGTGAAAACAAAATTGACAACAACATGAGTTAAAAATTACTTATATAGTTTAATGAGACATGAGACAGACTAGGTCTCGAGAGAGCGGCGAGCGACAAACACCACCCATCTTCTCTTGATTCTCATATGGCCAAGCGGGGCCGCCCTAAGAAATCACGACCATCCTCTTCCACTCCTCCGAAAGGCGCTTCTTCTGCAACAAAGAACTCAACTCATGGTGATACAACGACGGAGAAACCTGCATCTCAGATCCCTTTGACATTTGGTGATTTTCAGGTCAATACGGATTTAGCAACATCAGGTTCTTCGATTGTTCCCCCTAATTCTGTTTCTATTCCTATTATGGATAATAATACTGCTGCCACTACATTAAATTTGCAATCTTTGGATATTAATGGGTCTCTGTGCCTGGCCCTGTTTTACCCTCTGTTTTTTCGAATCCTCCTTCGTCTACTGTTGTTCCACCGTCCGTTACTCTTTCCCCAGTTGCTCAAGTTAGTAATAAGGAAACTGAACGCCCAACATGGAGAGATAGAGTTGCTGGTGGTTCAAAGAACAGTGATCTTGGTATGAAATTGGATTTTGTTTACTCTGCTACTGATGAAGTTATTATTGAAGAGGCTGATATTGTTGAGGAACTTGCTTACTGGGAAAATACGCTTGTTGGTACTGTCTTGGGGAAAAGCTTGAAACTTAATGAGATGATTGAGTTCATAGATAAAAGCTGGACCTCGGTTGTTAGTCCACAAGTTCTGTATTTTAAAAAAGGGTGGTTTTATATCAGATTTAAAAAAGGGTGGTTTTTTCTTTATCGATAAAGAAAAAATCTTGAGAGAAGGCGCTTGGCACTATGGAAAAAATGCGATGATCTTGAAAACTTGGCATCCTCTTGTTAGTCAAGAATTAGAGCATGTTACTGAGGTCCCTGTCTGGATTACTTTGCCAAATCTTGACCCTTGCTTTTGGTCAATGAAAGCCCCCAGCAAAATTGCTAGTAAGATTGGTACCCCTATGTATGCAGATCAATACACCTCTAGTAAAAGCAAAATCTCTTTTGCTAGAGTTTTGGTACAAGTTGATGTGTCCATGCCTTTGAAGACAGAAATCCCATTAAGCACTCCTTTTGGCCAAAAAAATATTCAAGAAATTTAATATGAGTGGGTTCCATTCTTCTGTGAATGTTGCCATAAGCTTGGGCATGAAAAATCGAAGTGCAGACTCAACAAGAAGACTACAACAGAAGCATCATCTGTCATTCC
Source organism: Pharnaceum exiguum (assembly GCA_900322385.1). Lineage (NCBI taxonomy): Eukaryota > Viridiplantae > Streptophyta > Magnoliopsida > Caryophyllales > Molluginaceae > Pharnaceum > Pharnaceum exiguum. Next base: position 12,735 of record ONZK01004408.1, on the reverse strand, counting down.
ACCTGTGGCTGATTCAGAAGGTTTTGTTCTTGTCTCAAACCCTGCAAAAAAAGTGACAACCTCACCTAAAAAAAACTGCAATCAAAAAGATTTGAGCATGTTAGTGAGCAAGTAGATAAGGGTTTGGCAGTTTGTTTAAATATTGATAATGTTGATGTTTGTGAGCCAGTTTCTGTTCCACAACCTGCAATTGTCATGTGTAATGCTTTGGACAAAGGTGGGGGTACCTCTTTACCCCCCACTGATCAATGAATGTCTTTACTTGGAATGTAAGAGGTCTAAATGACCTCTTAAAGCAGCAAGACACTCAACAATCTCTTGTGCTTAATAAAATAGTTTTTGGTGCTTTGTTAGAAACTAGAATAAAAGAAAAAAAATCAAAAAAGATAATGAAAAAGTTTAGGAACTATACTTTTGCTACTAATTATTCTTATCATTTTAATGGGAGAATATGGGTTTTCTGGGATCCTACAATTATTGATGTGACTATTCTTAGCTCTTCAGCTCAATTTGTGCATTGTTTGATGCATAATAGACTTAATGGGATTGAATTCTTACATACTTTTGTGTATGCATTCAATACTGGTGATGAAAGAAGAGAATTATGGAATGACTTATATACTCTTTCTTCTATGATTACAATGCCTTGGATGGTTAGTGGTGACTTTAATGTTGTCAAATGCCTTAATGAAAGGAGTAGTAGAGCTCATTGCAATTGGCAAGACATTGTTGAGTTTAATGACTGCTTACAGAAGACTTGTCTTGTTGATCTTCCTGCAAGTGGTTTTTTTCATACTTGGGCAAATAATCAAGATGCTGCATCTAGGGTTACCTGTAAACTTGACAGGGTTCTTGTTAATCCATCTTGGATGCAAAGCAAAATGCAAGTTGAAGTGGTGTTCAAACCCCCTGGCATTTCTGATCATTCATCTTCTCTTGTCAATTTTCCTGCACAAAAGCTAGGTATGAAATGTCCATTTAAGTTTCTTAATTTTTGGGCCACTGATCCCTCTTTTATGCAGCTTGTCTCTCATACATGGGATTGTCCTGTTAGAGGGACTGCAATGTATAGATTAGTGACCAAATTGAAGAAAGTAAAATCTGCTCTTAAGGCTTTTCATAAAGCTCATTATTCAGATTTGCAGAGAAGAATTAAGTTGGCAATGGAGGATTGGTCTATGTGTCAAATATTATTGAGCTCTTCTCCATCTCAGCACTTGATAGATAAAGAAAGATCTCTCAAAGACAAGTATTTGCAGCTCAGAGAGGCAGAGTTAAGCTCTATGTTTCAAAGAGCAAAAGTACTGCACTTCAACCAAATTGAGGAGAACTCTTCTTATTTGCATGTTGTTGTTGCTGAAAAGAAAAAGTAAAGTTTCATTGGATCAATCTTTGATCACTCTGGCAAATGTAGAAATGATGTTGCTGATGCTTTCTTGGAGTTTTACAAGAATCTTATGGGTACAAGTGCTTCAATTGCTCAAACTGATCCTGTATTTTTACAAGGTGCTAAAGTTGCAGATGAGAAAAAGCCTAGCCTGATTGCTCCTATTACAAGTGCAGAAATAAAAAATGCTCTTTTCTCTTTCAATGATAACAAGAGCCCAGGTCCAGATGGGTTTAATGCTTGTTTCTTCAAAAAATCATGGGGGATAATACATGAAGATTTTGTAGCTGCTGTCAAAGAATTTTTTGTAACTGGAAAACTGCTTGGGGAGGTAAAAGCAACTGCATTGGTCTTGATTCCAAAGATAGAAAATGCTACTTCAGTAGGAGATTATAGACCAATTGCTTGTTACAATTTGATCTATAAGACTGTTACAAAAATCATTGCCAACAGGCTTCAAAAAGTCATGTCTGATATTGTTGGAGAGGAACAAGCTGCTTTTGTGAAGGGCAGACTGATTTTTGATAATATTATGCTAGCTCAAGAACTCATTCGAAGGTATGGCAATAAGCATCTTTCTCCTAGAGCTTTGTTGAAAATTGATATTAGAAAGGCCTTTGATAATGTTCATTGGAATTTCCTTGAAGTATGTTTGAAGGAGTTTGGCTTACCATTGCAGTTTGTTCATTGGATTATGTCTTGCATTACTTGTCCATCTTATTCTCTTGTAGTAAATGGGGGGTCACATGGTTTTTTTGAAGGGAAAAAAGGGGTTAGGCAGGGTGACCCCATGTCTCCATACTTGTTTGTACTTTGTATGTAAGCACTTTTCAGGATACTTAGAAAGGCTAACAAAGTAAAACAATATAATCAACACCCTAAATGTGCTCGACTGTCTCAATCACCTCTCCTTTGCTGATGATCTGCTTATCTTTGTTAGAGGTGATGTACCCTCAGTCAAGTGTGTTATTGATATTTTACATCAGTTTGAAATAATGTCAGGGCTTGCTATTAACACTAGCAAATCTGATATTTATTTTGGGGGTGTTCATAATGTTGTTCAGCAAGACATCCTAAGTATGAGTGGCTTTTCTCTTGGCACATTACCTTTCAAGTACCTTGGTTTACCTCTTAGTTACAAGAGATTATCAACTGCTCTCTTTTACCCCTTACTTGAGAAGATTAGGAAATGTACTAATCACTGGGCTACTCCATTACTTCCTTATGGTAGCAGGCTGCAGCTTATTAATTCAGTATTGTTTGGTGTGTTGAATTTCTGGTGTTCTGCAATGTTGCTACCTGTTGGCATCATTGATGAGGTGGAAAGGTTGCTTCGAAATTTCTTTTGGGGTAGCTCTGACAGTACAAGAAGAATGGTCTTTCTCAGTTGGAAAAAAATCTGCAAGCCTAAAAAAAATGGGGGAGTTGATATTAAGGAAGTATTGAGTTGGAATTAAGCTCTTTTATTGAAAGCTATATGGAGGATACTTCATCTACAGAATTCAATATGGAGCTCTTGGGTTGAAAAATACTATCTCAAAGCCAGGTCTTTTTGGGATGTTGAAGGGAAGATTACTAATTCTTGGCTATGGAGAAGTCTGCTTTAAGCTAGAGATGCTCTGATCGCCAAAGCAGGTACCAAACATGCTGCTCAGGCCATTTTCACATCTTGGCAGATAGGTGATAAGTTCCAAACAGGTAAAGCTTATAACTTTATGTTAAGTCCTTTACCTCATTGTTACTGTAACAAAATTGTATGGAACTCATATGCTTTGCCTAGGCAATGCATTACTGGTCTGTTTTCGTTGCACAATTCTTTGGTTACACAGGATAACTTGCAAAAACGTGGATACCACCTGGCTAATCTATGCTATCTATGCTATCATGCTAGTGAATCTTCAAAGCGAATGTTCCTTCTCGAGCTCTGTCTGGCAAAGCATTAAGCATTGGGTTGATTTCAGACCACGTTTGGTAAAACTAAGAGCATTAATTAACTGGCATATCAGGCACAACAGGGGTAAACGATGGCAATGTAAGTTGTATCGAGCTGCAGTCTTGGCTACAATTCATGGGATATGGTTAGAGCGCAATGCCAGATTGTTTTCAGAGAAGAAATGTTCTATTGAGGAGGTCACAAATTGCATCAAACAGATGATTCGGCTTCGATTTCTCTATCTTTATAAGGACACTTGTTATTTTAGAGAAGTTGAATCTAGGTTACTTTAATTGTTTTTTATTGCCATTGTAATTTGTTTTTAGTTGGTTTTGTTTGATTTTCCTTTTGGAATATTGTACTGGATAATGGAGGGTATATTTTTACCCCCCATCTTTGGGATTTGGTTGATATATAAAAATTTTAACCTTTTTCCAAAAAAAAATTACTTATATAAGTCTCATTTAAACGATTTTTGTTACGGAAATCCCATGTTTCAATGGTACAAGTACCCATTATGGTACATGTTCAATAGTACAGGTACCCAAAAAGTAAAGGGCCAAACCGCGGGTGTCCAATTTGGGAATATGTCATAGGTCGGGTACCCAAAAAGTAATTTTTCCTTTAATGTGAATTACATAGAATAATTAAGTTATATTAAAGCATTATATATAAGAATAGTGTTTTCAATCTTATTTATTGAGCATAAAAAAAAAACTAATTTTCTTGGAATTTGGTTACATTACCAAAAAAAAAAATCTTTGCTTACATGTTATGGTTATCTCTTGATGTTTTATTTTTTTTTCATATTTTTTCTCTTCTGATTATTTTTTTTTACAATAACTCGTTTTTTGATGGCAAGTACAATACAAATGTATAGGGCACATCATCTTTATTACAAAATGGGCAATGTCAACTAAAGAATGTATTAACCTAAGAAGATAGTGATAGGTTGCATGATAGTTTTACTAACATTAACATTTATGTGTGTAATATTTTGCTTCAGATTGATTAATTCGCTTTTACGTTATTCTATTTCTCTGTTTCTTTTTAGTAAGTGGCTCATACCAAAAACAATATTCAATATGTTTGAAGTAAAGAAGACATAAGATTAAAATCATATTGTTTTTTAGATTCTTATTTCTTTATTTATTAAGAATAGGTTGATTTCACATAAAAAAATAGGAGGACAATGTGTTACTCTATAAAAAACATATCCATTACATGCATGCACTTAGTTGGGTATGCCCAACAATGGTGTTATTTGGAAGAATTTGAGAAATAAAGCAAAAGGGAGGAAACTTCTAAGGAAGATTTACTTTGTAAGCTTTGCGACGCTAGTTTATGAATTATGGGGAGAACGAAATGAAGCTGTTTGGAATGCGAGAGTAGTCCGACCAGAGATACTAATTAGAAGAGTATTAATGAATGTTAAAATTAGAATTTTGTGTGTAGTGTCTCAAGATTAGAGAGAAAAGAATGGTGCATTATTAGCAAAATTTTTGTTTTTAAACTAATAGGCTTGGATAAAAGGCCCTTCCTAGAAGGTAATTTTCCTCCCTATTAGTTATTGTAATTATACTATGTATGATTGAGGTTATTTTTAATAGAAATTTACCTTTATAAAAAAAAACAATAGTTACATAGGTCGACATGTAAATTTATACATTTTAATTTGTTTCAAACAACGAGATTCTTATAAAATTACGGTATCCTGTAATAAGGTATTCCCAACAATAGCTACATAGGTTGACAAGTAAAATTATCAATTTAATTTGTTTCAAACAAGGAGAGTTCTTATAAAATTATGGTACCAAGTAATAGGAGTAGAAAGAACACAATGCGTAAGACTTTGTAGAAAAAAAATGTGTAAACTCGTTTCATAGATGAGACTTGATAATATGGGTCATTATATAGTAGACGATGGGTTATAATTAATATCCAGTATTATATATAAAACGGGTTCACATAATTTTTTTCTGAAGACTTTGACACTGTTTGTTTTTTAAAAAAAAAGACACTTTATAGTGGTAGCCAAAATACAAATAAAATCCAATATCTCCTCTCTCTTAGCCCCCACTTAGAAAACTCCTCAAGAAGCCCTAATGGGGCTGTCGTTGGCCATTTACCATCGATAAGTCCCTTCCTCCTTTCAGTTTCTAGATTGCTTTGGTGTTTTATTCTATCTATTTCAATAAATTTTTTATCTTTGACTCCTTTGTGAGGCTAGTTTAGTTATCCTTTGTAATAGATGATTTGCTCCTTCGTGAGGCTTATTGGCTCTTTTGTGAGGCTTATTGACTCCTTTGTGAGGCTTAGTGTTATTTTGGTGATTAACCTTCACCAAAGTATGATTTCCGTTGAAGATATATTTTGGGGATACCGAACATACGAAGATTTATTATGCAGTATAAACACCAGCAGACAAGCAATTATAATATTGGCGTTGAAGAACTCTATTTCCGGGAAAGATGCAGAGACATTGTAGGAAATATGCTCGAATTCACGTTTAATTGTTTTAGTTTTTTGTCTTGTTGGTAAAATTTGTACTAGTATAATTGATCTAGCATGTTCTAGGGTTATTATCTATGTAGATGCTGTATGCCTTTTCTATGAATGAAAATCTCTTATGCCCCTTTTCTCAAAAAAAAAAAAACACACTTTGACCTTGTTTGGCATGTCACATTTCAGATATTCTTGGAGCTTATGTTCAAAAATAATCTCTTTTAGAGAAATAATATATGTTTGGTGAGAACTTTCATCCCCTAAAATAGGCTCTTATACTTTTAAAATAACCAATTATTCTAAACGCTGCTGAGGAGAACATTTCATTTTAGAGCTTAAACTAAGATATTATTCTAACGCTCTAAACCACGTAACTCCAATTCTATAGTTACAGCTAACAACAACGGGTTTGCCAAATAGAGGCTAAAGATGACTGAATGTTAAGTTGTTAATCTCAGTCCACAATGAGAACACCGCAATATTTTATTGTAATAGTAAAATCAAGGGAAATGCTGAGTAACAAATAAAGCTAAGTTCAATTTTTTTTAATTAAGTTGAGTTTAATATATTTGAAGCACATGTAGTATTGTTTTTTTATAAAAAAATTGCCATAAGGTTCATCTCAAGCACAATGGGCTCGAGATTATCCCATTTGCGAGAAAGCCACATGCGTGAGGAAACTTTACGCATGATAGAAATAGATGGTAACTTTCGAACGTAATAAGTTTTGATCCCGATAGTCATTTTTAGTTATTGTAGGTACATGGGCCCTAGGAATCCTTTCGGGGGAGGAATCACCCTCGTTTCCCTACTAGGAATGTTCCATCTTCGATAAACCCGTTTCCCTACCCGTTGGGTGTTGGAATGCGGATGCTAATGAACGGAGTCGCCCCCAACTATTTTTAAATAGGAAAATAATTGGAAAACCTATTTGAGATACCTAATCATGCCATTTACCGGAGGGGACAATCCGAAGGGACAACCGAAGGGACTTGGCAATGATATAGGGTTTACGCATGGACAGGCTAGTGACTAGATCTTGCAACTAGAGATTCGTTCGGATTCGGGGGTGAGGTTTTCCCTCTACTTTCAAATAATTAACGTCTTATGCTCAAAACCACTTAAATTGTAGGATTAACAACCTAACGAAATTTATCTAATTGTCGGTGATATATGCATGTATTAAAGAATTAGCCAAGTTGTTAGCATGCAACTCCAATTCCATATTAGCAAATAATCTGGTTTTGATGTTAAGATGACCACTTTGATTTAAGCCAAGTTGCATGCACTATAGTGATGATTATACAAGAATATAAAGAAATATGCAAATATGTACAAAGATAAAACCGTTAGTCCTTTAGAGATCACATCGTGACGGATTGATTATTACCTTGCAAAGCCTTATAAGATACCTTTCACACTAATACACGAATTAGTAGATTTCAAGAGAGAAATTGGAATTGACAATACGTTATTTAAAGGAAAACAGGAGAAGAAAAGAAGAGATTTTAGTAAAAGGCCTTCAGATTGCTCTTACCTTATTGGAGTCTATTTAAGACTATTAGAGGATAGTGGCTTGACTTGAGTACTTGAGAAAAGGGTCTTCTTGGTCTTGTCTTCTTGCTCCTTTGCACTTGTGGTGTATAAAGATGGATGAAGGTGATGATTTTGATGCGTTTGAAGTGTTGTGTTTGCTTAGGAGTTTGAAGGTTTGGAGTAAGAGAAATTAAGGTTTATGAATTTTTATAAAGTGGGAAGCGATTTTGGCAGTAATGCTAGGGTGAATGTGTGTTGGAAAAGAGGGTGTAATGAGAGGGTATTTATAGTATAGGATGGAGGAATTGCAGAGTTTAGGTGAATATTAGGGTAAATATTGAAAAGATCCGGAAAAGATACACTTTGGTTTCGTTGCCAATCCCTGGCGGCACGTGCCAGACTCTGGCGCCATGCGCCGGACTCTGGCGGCATGTGCCAGACTCTGGCTTCGTTGCCGACTGCAGTTTTGTTCAGTACTTGCAACTGTTTTACTAAACTATCTGCCTAACTTCTGGCGGCTAGCGCCAGAAGTGAATTTCGCCAAACTTTTATTTTCCTTTTTTGTTTATTCTGGAATATTGCTAATCTAATTTAGGCATGTTGTAAACTCGTATTTAGGCTCTAAATATTCCGGAAATCTCTAAAAAAAGAAGAAGTTACTTTTTCGCAAAGTAATAATAATAAATTAATATTTTAAATGGGGAAAAGGCTAATGGATTGGGCTTATTTTGTGGGCTAACATAAAGGGATTATGGATCAATTTATTAATAATTAGGCCATTGGGCTAATCTTAGTTAATCGGATAGGCTATTAATAATGGGTCGGTGGGCCATTCCTTTTCTCAAGTCTTCCAGGCTCGTTGTCACCTCTAATAATATTAAATAAATGCCAATAAGTGGCTTAATCATCATTAGTATTTTGTATAACTCCTAGTACAAAATGCAGTACTTACAGTTATTAGTATACATTGCAAAGGTCGCACCATTAGTTTCATAAACGCGATATTGATAGGGTTTTGATAAGTGATTTGGGTGTCAAAACAATTAAACAAAAAGTTCAGTTTTTTCCAGTTCAATTCAGATCAGTTCAGTTCCATTCAGTTAGTTCAGTTCAGTTCAGTAAAACTCAACTCTAGAGAACAGGCTTGTTAGACCTGTAGTATATCCGTTAGTGGCGAGTAGTTTCAGACTAGTTCTTCTCGTGTCGTGGTATGGAGGCCATATCCTTAAAAGCGATTTCCCACCTGACCGTGGTGAACTGGTGACCAATCATTTACAATGGATCGCTTCCCAATGATCAAATGATCACTGTATTCGCGGGAACTCCAGAGTACAATGGTGGAGGATTCCGTAAAAGGGTTCGGGTCAGTTTATGTTTTAGAGAGAAGGTAGAACTGTTTGTTGTGTGTCTTTCAATTGGCTGCAGGGTTCTTTTCTTATACTGATCAATGGGAGGAGGCTTAGAATGAACCTGGACAAATGGTTCTTTAACTGACCCAATAAATGATAATTAATAATGAGAGAAATCAAACGGTTGGTTTCCTAAGTTACAGAATCCGAAAACGGCAAGTCCAATAACGGCTAGTACAATACAAATATGTCAAAATCCAAAAATTTAACCAAGACACCACACCACTTGGTCCAAGAGCCCAGAGCCATTCCCAAGAACCCAAGTCTAGGGCCGGGCGGCGGCGGGGTGAACATAATCTCCACACCCCAGCTCTTCTTATAGGTCAATGTGGACTATAGTATTATAAACACTATAGTTCCTTCTCTCCCCATCAATATCGACACAAATAAACAAAATAATATATGAACAAAGGCTAGGAAACAATGAGAGTTGTGGCCGTTACTACGCAATAATCTAACAAGCCACATACCGTATGGTCCTGCTTGGGTAGTAATCTACTATCTGCTATTTTAACATATTTTGTCTTTTTCTTTCACAACAATTTGTTATTGAATCCACTATTTACTATTTCGGCCTTTTTTATATCTCACATCAATTTGTTAATTGTTATCAACTTCTTTTATCTGCTAATTTCCCAAACGCGGCCTTGGCCTTGTTTGGGAGTTAACAGGAGCAGTTAGCAGTTATTAGTTAGCGATTAGCAGTTAGTAGGTTGACTAGCAGTTAGCAAGTGAGAGCTGTTTAGTACATTTTCCATTAGCAGTTAGCAGTTTTAAAGTATAAAATGCCCTTGAATAGTGAAAATGATGTTGCCAACAACATTTGGTGAAGAACATTTTGATCCCTAAACTACTCGTACAAAAGTACTACTCTTCACCAAACATTACCATTAGTAGTTTGGATCGGTTAAACTACTCTTACTACAACAAAACGCTAACCACTCTTACTAACTAATCTTTGCCAAACAAGGCTAAAATGCTCTTGAGTGTAGCATTTTCTACAGCATTTTCACTATTTATTAGTATTTTGTAATATAAAACTTTTAACTGCCGATTTTTAATGTATCAAACAATTCCAAACTGTTAACTTCTAACTGTTTTTTAAAATTGCTCATGCTAATCGATAACTACTAACTGCTAATTTCTCATACTTTCTCCCAAGGACACACTTTAAAGAATTGTAGCACATACAATTTCGTAATAAAAGCCACGGCCAATGTCTAATTTCCTCCGAGTGCGGCATCGAATCACATTTGCGGTAGAGTAAGTGATCATCGTTTGACTTTGAATGAAGTGCTTTATAGTTGACTTATCCTCCCTTAGCTTCCATTACTTTTTCCTCAGCTTTCCACAAGAACATTATCATAAAGTTCGGGAATATACCATATCCAGTTGCTAGTGGAAGTCTGGAAGACATTTAAAAAAAAAAACGAGAAAGTTACGTCTCGGAAGATATATATATATTTTGGGAGATATCAGTATAAGGAAATAAATATTGGGAAACTAGAAATATTAGTAGCATTAGGAATATAGTTAGCTTAGGAAATAAGCTAATGTAATTTAGTATAAATAAGGGGCTTCTTTTCATTATTGTTATCATCAATACAATACAGTTTATTCTCCCTCGTATATATATTTTGTCATTACTACTATCTCTTAATACTCCCCCGCAATCAAAGCGGCAGTAAAACGAACGGTTCGATTGGACAATAAGTCGAAGCAGCTCCACTTGATCTTCAGTTGTAGGTAACAAAGATGGTCAGTACGACATGGAGTCGCTGGTTCGGAGTGCGACTTTTGGTGTGCACAATACCACAATAAAAATGGCAAAGCCATAATTTCAAGGACGGCGAAAGGCCGCTGGTTCAGAGTACAACTTTTGGTGTGTACAATACCACAATAAGAATGGCAATAAGGCATAATTTCAAGGGTGACAATGGTCACATATCAAGAGGGGTAGAAGCTGTAGTTACGGGTCTAATTAATAATATGAGTATTATTGTTCGTCGGTACTCAAATATATGAAGGATTGATCAATATAATCCAGTAGTACGGTCCAAAGTGGTACTATGGGTGACCACTAAACGACATGATGAGTGGTGTGTTGGCAAACTCATGCTGTAGAGAAGCCTAAGCAGACGACATCAATCAAGAGACAAATAAGTATATGAGAGTAAGCCAACAACGGCATAGAGAACGAAAGCAAGAGTCGAAGGGATCTGATGGGTAAATTTTTTTTTTAGGGTTTGTGTATTTATTTTATGGGTGGTCCAACGGTGAACAAATTAATTGAGTCCACCGCCGGCTAAGCGGAAGCAGATTACTAGGTCTTTAAGAAAGAGACTCCGATATATACCATGACAAAATATATATATGAGGGAGAATAAACTGTATTGTATTGATGATAACAATAATGAAGGGAAGCCCCTTATTTATACTAAATTACATTAGCTTATTTCCTAAGCTAACTATATTCCTAATGCTACTAATATTCCTAACATAATATTTCCCAATATTTATTTCCTTATACTAATATCTCCCAATAATATACAACGACACAAGGTGCGTTGTCACTGATGTAAAAATGGTCACTCATAATCCTAAAAAAAATTTCTTACAAGATGGTTTGCTAATGAAAAAAATAAAGTAGCAAATGGATTATTTTTTGACATACATAACCGGGTGTGGGCTTATCCTACATAGATTTTCAGTATTAAACCCTATTAACTTCTCACCGTTAAAATGTCTTCCCCTATCATGGCTCAGGCGTATAAATGTCTTCACAACCAAGCTTTGCTTGGTCCAAGTAATCAACTCTAGTGTCCACACTAGAGACCAGAGTTCGATTCCAATAGGAGCATTGGGGAGGAGGATTATTTCCCCCTCCCCATCATCTACCAATGTTTAGGGTTATTAATTCATGGTTAAGTCTGATGCGGGATATCCATGTATGTTCAAACTTCTTATCTTCAAATAAATGTTTTCATATGCCTTTGATCATTTATGCATCGCCCGTTGCTCGACTTAGAGTATAGTTTCTATGTGGTTTTTAATTTATCCTCTTTGTCTTTCTCTCTTTCCTTTTAATTTATTTGTCTTTCTCCTTCCCTCTTAATTTAGTGATTTAGGTGTTTAGCCGGTTGCTTTCGATCGTAAGAAGTTGTGACAACGATATCTGTGACACCCACCAAAAATGAGCCATTTAAGAGGATTGATAGGACTACCTATACCACCAAGGTGCACCTTCTTTTCAGGAAGCTCATCCCATAAGAAATCCACAGTTAAGCGTGCTACCTGTGCAGCAATTATGGGATGGGTGACCTCTTGGGAAGTCATTCCCAGGGTGCGGGTGAGTGAGGATAAAGCCCGCTTGAAGGACATGTGATGGTTTGTGGGGTCAGTCCCAAGACTAAGACTGTATGTGACCTCTGCCGCAAAGGGCGGGGTGTTACAATATCCATTTGTAATTATTTGTAAATCCTAAGAAAGGTCTGACTAAGTAGTTTCATAAAAGCCTAATATTGATAATTATTAATAAGTAATTGTGTGTCAAAACAATTAACAATTGAGCAAAAATTTCTAATTAGTTAAGTAATTAAGTATGTAACACCATCGATAGGGGGCTATTTTTTAAATACAAAATACATAATAAATACAACAGAGCTTCTACTCATAATCCCTATCAAGGTATTACATAAAATAACATATACATATTCCCATTATTAATCTATGTGGTCTAGACTAATTTGAATAAAAATCGTACATCCAGTCGTCCTCACAATCTTCATTCCCCCATCCCATCAAAACCTGCAAAACTCAATCTTCTCGCCGGCAAATCCACCATCGGATCACGGAAGGTGACTAGTCAGTCACACGAGTAATTACAATCACCGCATGTCACCAATTAGCACAACTCACCTTTACAGTCCAAGCATGCAACATAATGTGACAATAAAATAAACACG
>ONZK01004407.1:13529-34364 GCA_900322385.1 Pharnaceum exiguum | reverse complement strand
TTTAATTCAGCTCAATTTAATTAATTTGACATTTTCGATTCATCTTAAGTTCTTAACTTATACTAGTTCAAAGTAATATATTCCTTCGATCCAATTCAATACTCAATTTATTAACCAGTCCTGATTACAAGTAGAACATGATCAAGTATTACAGTACTGAACGACTGTTAATGGTGATCAACATATTTCCCATCCTGCCATTCAACTGTCTATATTTTTCTACTTCTAATTGCTCCACAATTTTGCATTATGCGCAAATTTTGCATTATGGGCAAATATGAATAAATTTTTCCATGTGTGTAATAATTCAGGTATGGCCATTCAAGCCACGTTTGTACAACAAGTATGGTGGACAGTACCATAAAACTATGGCAGCATTAACCATACCGTGTGTGATTATGGCGAACTGTGCCATATAATATGCATTTGTTATGGCCACATCCGCCATACAAATCCATTTATTATGGTAACATTTGCCATAATTTATAAAATTATGTATGACTCTGTCATAATGATCAGAGATGTTATGGTAGCGTCCGCTATACTAAAAATTGATATGGCTAGCTTCACCATAATATGTTGTGAACTATGGTGACCATGGCCATATTTGTACAATAAGGTATGGCCAGACCGGCCATAGTAGTTTGAGCGTAGAGAGAGAAAATTGACTTAATTTCGGCATAACTATTTTGACCCATTTCCTTTCTTTTTTTTTCAATTTTTTATATAAGGGTATTTTGGTCCAAACCAAAAAGAGTGCACAAAAATGTAATGTAGTGAGGAGTGCAAAAAGCACCCCTCAGCTTATGCTGTTAAATATGAACATAATTTTTTTTTTCAATTTATCACATAAGATTGAATTAAATTCAATTAAACTGAATTATTCAACTTAAATAGGACATATATACAATTTTCACACATACTTGAATTAATTTAACTTTGTCTTGAATTATTTTAGTTAAACAAGGCAATCGAATTAATTTATCACATAAGATTAAATTCATTTAGAATAATATCCCATTCTTTAACTTGATCTTGAATTTAGCACATAATTTATGACATCAAATCAAATTAATTTAACCATTTTCTTTAATTATTCTTTATTTTAAACATGAAATCAAATTAAATCTCACAAAACAAAATAAAATAAAAACTAACACAACATAACATATCACATCATCATCATAACATAACATATCATCATCATCATCACTTAAATAAAGTATGGCAATTTAATCAAACAGATCAGAAAATATTTAATCAAACACATCATCATCACTGAACAGTAGATCAGAGAGATCAGAAGAGGAGAAAGACTTAACTAGCTGTCAAAACTAACGCTTTGTACGAGGGCACCATGATGTAGATCACACCTCTGAGATCATCATCATCATCTGGAAGCCAAGCAAAATCATCATCTTCATCAAAGCCATCTTGTTCTTCAAGAGGTACTTGCTTCGATGAGATCTCCTCGTCCTCCTCATCATCGAAGCCATAAGAACCATCAACGCTGTCAGGGACGACGGGCAAGGAGTCGACTTCATCGTTGTTGTACTCAAAAGTCAGATATGGGTTGATGCATGTTGAGTGGCGGCTAGTGTTAGATCAGATCTGAGAGAGAGAGAGGGGGAGAGGGAGAGAGAGAGATAGATCTGAGTTTGGGTTTGAGAGAGAGAGAGAGAGATCTAGGGTTTCTGAGTTTGTGTTAAATTTCCTCTTATTTTCTGGGTATGGGTATGAATTTCTTTTTTTTTTTATTTTTGGCTGAAGATACACTGATTTTCTGGGTTGAATTTCTTTTGGTTTCTTTTTTTTTGGTTGAAGATACACTGATTTTTGGGTTTGGGTTAGAGAGAGGGGAGAGCAAGTGTAGAGAGAAGGGAGAGCAAATGAAGAGAGAGGGGAGAGCGTCGGTTAGAGAGAGAGTGAAGTTTTGGGGGAGTGAAAAAATGAGGGATGTGAGAGCAATAGGGTTTTTGGGGTATTTATTTGATAGGGTTAATAAAATAATGGGGGAAGGGTAGCGGGTGGGGTAGTGTTGCTGTGAGTGATGTGAGAGAGGTAAGGAGGGGTGTTTTGGTCATTTACAACCTAGTACCGGCTCAAAATTAGAAACCAACGAGTTAATTTAGACCGGCCCAAAATAGTATTCAAGCAAGTATTGGAAGACCGGAGGGAGTACACTATAAGTAAAATATAAAATCAATTATTTTAGAAAAATTTGTACAAAACTCCCCCGTTTTTTTACCAAGTTTGTACAGAACTCCCTTTAACCTTTTTTTTTTTAAGAAACTCCCTTACATTTTATTGACCTTTGTAAATATATAGTTTGACCAAATTCTAATTTTTTATACCCAAAATACCCTTGCTCTTGATTTACACGTGAAAGCCATCTTCTCCTTCCCCTTTTCATTTCTCTCCATTATTTCACCCTTCCTCCCCACCTCTTTCTTCACGTAACCCTCCCTCCCTCCCCCCTCCCTCCATAAGTTTGGATTACCTCTTCAGATTCTCTTTGATTTTATGGCCGAGAAAATTTCACTAAAAGTGAGAAATATACAGATGATAAAGATAAAGATAATAAACTTGTATTTACCTTTTCATTCCCAGTACACCAAACAAAAATCATATCGGTACACTAATAAATTGGACAAGGGATTTTGACATAAAGGAAGCAGTAAGTCGATCTATAGAGCACTATACTTTCTGTTACATGGTTGGTGATATGATGATATCAATGATATATTGTAAGTAGTTTGGGAAAGATATGGTGGAAGAGTTGACAAGGGCTTTGCAGAAAAAATATAAAGATAGTTTTATTATCCATTGCTTCAAACTGAGAAGTTGCTAATACTTACTGGAATGCAACTGGAACCCAGTTCAATGATGAGTTGGAACAACTCTCGGCAGAGGTAGATTATTTTCTGACCAAAATGTTATGGCGGCTGTGATTTTGGGTATGGGGACGAATGCAATTTATGTAGAGCACAAGAAAAATTATGAAGTTTAATAGTAACGATCCTTTTCCACAGTCAGGACATATGGTAAGCATATACTAATATTTGTTTTTCTAATTGGCGAAAAGTTGAAGCAGGTTTTTTAGGTATGTTAGCTGGTAATTGAAGGCTTGTAGCTACCAAAGTTTAAGTATTCCCAGTTTGATCATTGCGTGAAGAAAGGAGAGGGGGGAGGGTGAAATAATGGTGGGAAATTAAGGGGTGGGGAGATGGCTTTCACGTTCAAAATAAGAGCAGGGGTACTTCGGGTATAAAAAATTAGAATTTTCCCCTATATATTTACAAAGGTCAACAAAATATAAGGGAGTTTCCTAAAAAAAAGTAAGGTTAAAGGGAGTTATATATACAAACTTGGTAAAAATTGGGAGAATTTTGTACAAAATTTTCATTATTATATGAAACAGGTTTAAAATCTATTCCATCAAAAAAAAAAAAAGAACGATTGAGTTGTGTAACGCCTAATACTACCCGTCCATTATTACAATTTATTTCACAATTTGTATTTCCTTCCTGTTTCAGAAGAAAAAAAACAAGGGCTGCTGTTAGCCTGTGACTGTGAGTCTATTACTACCTGCTTCTTGTCAATTGTCTGTGTGTCATTGAGCAGATACAAAGAAAACGACTCCCATTTGAATCATTTCGAGAACGAAAACGACTCCCATTGACTATACTCACTTACCCAAATAATCAAACCTTTCCTTCACCTTTGCTCTCCCTGGCGGCAACCCCAAAGACCCAACCCAACCAAACCCAACCAAACCAAAACAACAAACACCAAACACACACCAACATAAAAAAAACCACACTACCTAAGCAAAAGACAAATCCTGTACTTGTTCTCAAAGCAAGGAAATAATTCCTTTTCCAATTTTACCCTTCCACCCCTCCCACTAATAAAACACTTCCCACACCGACAAACGAACACAAAACTCAAACACAACATCTGAAAAAATCAAAAAATGTCGCGAAGAAAAAGAGACATCTTACTATCAAGACTATACTCATTCACATGTCTAAAATCGTCATTCGACAAAACCCATACACAAATCGGGCAAAGAGGGTACTCAAGAGTGGTACATTGCAACGACGCAGATAATCCAGAGAGTGTGGTGATTACAGGGAATTATGTATCTACGACGAAGTACACGGCAGCTAACTTCATACCAAAGTCATTGTTTGAGCAGTTTCGTCGTGTTGCTAATCTTTACTTTTTGGTTGTTGCTTGTGTCTCGTTTAGCCCACTTGCTCCTTACACTGCTGTTAGTATTGCTGTCCCTCTTGTTGTTGTTATTGGTGCTACTATGGCTAAGGAAGCTGTTGAGGATTGGCGGCGGCGTAGCCAGGTATGTATGAGCTGAATTGAATTGAACTGAACTGACTTTAATTTTAAGAGTTGACTTTTTTTGACTTCAATTTAATTGTTTCGGTTAAGTTGTTCAGTTTAGTTGAGCTGGAAATGCTTGATAATTTGATAGGATATAGCTTTAATTGTAGTTAAATTCATACTTTGGTTACTTTAGTACCCCTGATGTTGAAATTTGGATAGGGGAATAATTCTTGATTCACTTTATTAAGTCACAATCTCGTGTTATATGGAAAACAGGAAAAGATCCCCATTTAAGAACTTTCACAAATATTTGTGTAATCCCGATTCATTTAGGAGACGAAGTCATTAATGTCTATCTGAGGGGTCATTAATCGACCTCTTTCTGTCATTAATAGCCCAATCTCATATATGAAACGGGTTGACACTAATTTTTCTGGAGAAAGAGAAAGAAAGGACAAAGGGGTAAATTTGACTTGGTCTTTTTTTATGTGGACAATTGAGTTTTTTTTTTTTAATGGATGTTGAGTTAGCTAAATATCCTTTGCAAAAGAAAAAAGAAAAAGAAAAAGAAAAAAGTGAGCATGGGTGTGCAGATGATACGAAAAAAGAAATATGTACCTGAGATTGTGGGTAGTGATTTGTTGTATTGGATTTCTTCATAAGGTAAGTAGTTATGTCTTTCCTAACTGAAATTGAGATTGTGTTTCAGAGATATGGTTGAGCTTTGGGTGCTTTCGTAATTGTGCGAGTGACACTACTACACAAGGGATAGTGCTTTGTTGTTGCTGTCTATGGGTAGAGCTGAAAAAGTAGTTTCATTTCTATGATTCTTAAGTGTCCAGTGTTGGTATGTGTAGGCTGAAAGTGCTAGAGGTGGACAATGCTAGTTTTTTTTTTTTAAAAGATCAGTGCTATGTTTCGTGATGTTCCATTTCACTTTAGGTCATTGGTTGGGCTTCTGTGTCTTATGTTCTCTTTGTAGTTGACTCGTTGCACCATTGTGATGGAGTGGTTATCAATTTACGGTCAAACCCCCCGTTCCGTAGATCACTTCACTCCCCGCAATTTCTGAACACCCTAGTTTTTTTCGACGAAGTAGGAACTGAGAGTTTCGCTACTATGAGGTGTTAATGTTTTGCTAGAGTTCCACATGGTAGTTACTCACCTGGAAAAAAAGAAGAAGAAAACATCGTAGTAATTTTATGAGATTGGTTGGTAGAGTTGGGTAATTGGTAACTCATTGGGTGGTTGAGTTGGTTTGATTTTAGTCTCTTGCAGAGTAGGGGGTCTTAACACTTAGCAATTAGATACTTTTTACTTTTTTTTTGGTGAGTGAAGAGCAATTAGATCTTGGCTGGCTTGTTTCTATTTTGTACTCATGGATTTGTCTGTGGTAACTGGTATTGAAGTTCATCCCCGTAGTAGAATTCCTTAAGATTCAAACATTACTGTCTGCGACCTATCTCCTCTTACTTTGAAAGAGCAATCAGGACTCTTAGCCAGCATGCTGATGCACATTATTCAGCTCAGAGTTATAAACTCATCCCCATTGCCGCATAGAAGTACTGTATTGGCTTCATGCAACTTAATTTTGAAAAAAGTACTGAACGTGTTTTTGAGCCATTTTTCACCCAGCTTATAGATAGAACTAATTCTTCAAACTTCATCAGTAATGGATAAAGTTCACGATTTATAATGGCAGAGAAAATGTCCCAAAATGAAAAGTGAGTGGGAAATTGGGCATCAACAAAAATCCTGGTTTCCTCAGTTAATGTATATGTAGAAAACAGGATCAGACAAGCTGCTGAAAAGTGCTAGTCGGTTTCAGTTTTTCACAGTGAATGTGTATCCCCATACTGTATTTCTGTCAGTGCTAAAGCCTATCTTCCATCAAAAAGTTCTATAGCCTATCTGGCGCAATTGGCTTGTGCCATCAAGCAAGTATTGGCTGAGATCTCAAAAAGTTTTTCTTTTTTTTTGTAGAGTTTTTGTGCTGTATCTACTTTAAGGGTCTCCTTTTTGTAGCTTAAATTTTCTCACTGTTGCAGGATGTAGAGGCAAATAATCGGCAGGTCGAAGTATATGATGTCACGAATAAAGTTTTTGTTAAAACAAAGTGGAAAAAGCTTCGAGTCGGTGAGGTAGTTAAGGTGTACAAAAATGAGTATTTTCCAGCTGATTTGTTGCTCCTCTCATCTAGCTACGATGATGGGATCTGTTACGTTGAGACATCAAACCTTGACGGAGAAACTAATCTGAAATTAAAGCATGCCTTGGAAGTGACCTCGGACTTGCAGGACGAGCAGTCATTGAAACAGTTCAAGGCAGTGGTTAAGTGCGAGGATCCCAATGAGAATCTCTACAGCTTTGTAGGAACTCTGTACTATGATAAAAATCAATATCCTCTTTCTTTGCAACAGTTGCTTCTGAGAGACTCCAAACTTCGCAATACGGAATTTGTTTACGGTGTGGTAATATTTACTGGCCATGATACTAAAGTCATGCAAAATGCAACAGACCCGCCTTCAAAGAGAAGTATGTTAGAGAGGCGATTAGATAAAATTATCTACATCCTTTTCAGTACACTGATTGTTGTAGCCTTTATTGGGTCCATTTTCTTTGGGATTATGACTAAGGAAGACATCTCCAGTGGGAAATTGAGTCGGTGGTATCTTCGACCTGATAGGACTGTTGTCTTCTATGACCCAAAAAGAGCAGTATTAGCTGCCTTTTTGCATTTCTTGTCTGCTCTCATGTTGTATGGTTACTTGATCCCTATCTCATTGTATGTGTCTATTGAGATTGTCAAAGTGCTTCAGTGTATTTTTATAAATCAGGATCAAAATATGTATTATGAAGAGGCTGACAGGCCAGCTCATGCACGTACGTCGAATTTGAATGAGGAACTTGGTCAAGTTCACACCATATTATCTGACAAGACAGGGACATTAACTTGCAACTCCATGGAGTTTGTGAAGTGTTCAATTGCTGGTGTTTCTTATGGTCAAGGGTTGACAGAAGTAGAGATTGCTCAAGCAAGAAGGGAAGGGCGACCAACACATTCACAAAGTGAAATCGGCCACGAAATGACTCCCAACAAGCCAGTTAAAGGTTTTAACTTCAAAGATGAACGTGTCATGAATGGAAGGTGGGTGAATGAGCCTTCTGCCAAGATCATACAGAAGTTCTTTAAAGTATTGGCAATTTGTCATACTGTCATTCCTGATGTACATGAAGATACAGGGGAAATAACCTATGAAGCCGAATCACCAGATGAAGCAGCATTCGTCATTGCGGCAAGAGAACTTGGCTTTGAATTTTTCAGAAGGACGCAAACAAGAATATGGTTGCATGAGTTAGACCATGAGACTGGACAAAAGATTGACAGGTAAATTATGTTGCATTTGCTTCACTGTTTATCTTTTCCTTTCTCACTAGGTGTATTCAAGTAATATGTAGCCAATTTTTTTTTTAATGTCTTATAAGGACAGATAATTGATTATATTGCAACTTCTCTATATCCTGATTCCTGAGTGATCCCTTTTCCCAATGACTAATGTGCAACCTAGGCAATATCCTACATCTTGCCTATTCATGAATACCTTACTGGTTTCTTATTGACAAATAATCAGACGCCCGTGTTTGTATGATTTATATACTGTATACTAGCTGAGCTGTAGGCCCCCAAACAATTCTAGTGTACGAATTGTATGTGATGGGATCTTTACTTCATCTCATGTATCAATTGTTGATAAATCTCAATCTTATCTGTAGAGTGAACCTGTTGTTTGATATGTCCCCCCACCCCTCCCGCGATGTACTTTGTAGGGTAATTACATGAGCACCAAATGAAGTAGCATGATTGTTACATTTGCTGATAATTTGGTTCGGTAATTACTGATTGCAGCGTGATTTGGCAATATTATTTGTTGATTATCATTGTTGGAGGATTACACCCCAATGCATTTTTATTATCACTCAATCATAGACATGAATGCATTTTGAAGAAGTACAAATGCATTTTATTTTTTTAAGATGGTGGAGGAGAAAGAATGAGAGAGGGTGTAAACAAATCAAAATACATCCCTTGTGTACAATATAAGAATTGATGCAAACTTGCTCACCGACAGCTATATCTAAATTCGGAGCTAGAGAGAGGTGAAATCCATGCTCACTTCAGTTCATTTAATCAGTTAGTGGTGAATGCAAATGACAAAATTCAAAGAGGACCACACTCATCTAGTCATCCAAGTCACTAGTTCAAATTTTGGTCTTAAAGAGGACGACTTGACTCTAGATGAGGTGACCACTGCCCTAGATATAGTGGCAGCATGATGAATGAGGGAACTAACAATGGATGTCAAGATCACATAATCTGGTAGATAATAAGTGCAGTGGGACTGTGGGAGCTCATCTAATAGGCATGGACCTGAGGAGAGGTCAAAACATGACCAAGACAAGACTTGACCATTGCCAAGTGTCATTATTTTAGGAAAAAAAAAGACATGCAAGCATTTCCGCACATAAGGGAGATTTGAAGTAGTGAAGGAAGACAGTTATTCCGTTGCCAAGGAGTAGGGCCCTGTTTGTAGCTTATCGGCAGCTTGATAAAGTTAACTTTTGTTAAATAGGTGTGTTCGTATTGTCAGCTTATGTACGTTGACTATCAAATAAGTTAGCTTATCTTGTATGCTGCAATGGAGAGCTTATGGGATAAGCTACCATGTATAAGTTTTTCACATTCCAAATTAACCCGTACTATATATAAAAAAAGACCAACCCTTGCTGTTTTCAAATTTATTCATTTTATAGAGAAACATGTCCTTGTATGTCATGTCACATTGATGCAGCTACCTGAACACTATAATTAGATCATTCATTAAGCTTCACCTAGCTACCTCAACACCTTCATCTTCTACTTCATTCGAACATCATATATAATTAGATTATTCATTAAGCTTCACCTAGCTCCCAACACCTTCATCTCCAGTAACCGCTCCAACTACTAGTTTGCCGGATAGACCCTAAGTACCATAGAATCTGGTAAGTTATTCTTAGCAACAAGAGATGAAGTTGCTAGCAATGAGTCGCTGATGTACTCAACCGCCTCTGTTCATGTTTTACGACATCAGTCCATGTTCACAGTTGATACTTAAGAATGGAGCTGAGTTTGGTTATGTTATGGTTGGCTATCAAAGATGAAGGTGGAAGGCATGTTCGAACAGAGTGATTCCTGGAATTGTTATCTTACTTATCTATACAAGGCTTCCATCCATTAATAAAGAAGAGGAAAAGGGAAAGAAAACGAAAAAAATTCAATGCTTGATCACCTTATTCTGCCGCATCCGCACTGCATTGACCTTATAATAGTCAATATGCTTTCCAGGAGGAAAGAAGCTACTTCAAGCATTTGATTTTATTGAACTGTACAAAACTTAGGTATTTTATTGCAAAGTAGCCGTTTTGACATTCACTAGCTATATCTTATTGTGATATTAATTAATGGTTCTTTTGATTTTTTCCTTTTGAACTATAATAGCAATTGATGAATAATTATGTAAATCTTCTATTCCTGCCTAAAAAGCTGTAGACTTTGTGCTTGATAGTTGAATACTTGTGTTGTTTTGCCTGTTATCAACTACCGGAGTGAGAGATGAAGTGGACAGTAAGGTTTAAGCTTAGCATTTTTGACTCATATTCTTCCTGTCACACCTACCATTTTTTAATTATTTCCTTATCTGCTCTGCTTGGCTGTTTTCTCCATGCAACGGGTCATATTCTGGATTTGTATTTTGTTTGAGGTCCTTTGTTTACATTATACTATAATCTTTGTATTGTGTTATAGGGATTATGAACTTCTTCATGTGCTGGAATTCAGTAGCTCCCGTAAAAGAATGTCTGTAATTGTTAGGAACGAAGAGGGAAAGCTTTTGCTTCTCTGCAAAGGCGCGGACAGGTTTGGCATGTGATACCTTCTCCTTTCGTATATTGATGACGATGTAGCCATATGTTGACTTGTAGTTGATATTATTGACATATATGTCTTCAGTGTTATGTTGGAGAGGCTTTCTGAAGCAGGTGATGCATATAAAGCTGAGACCATGGCTCATGTCCAAAAGTATGCTGAGGCTGGTTTGAGAACCTTGATAGTTGCATATCGCGAGCTTGATGAGCAGGAGTATATAGTATGGGAAAAGGAGTTTGTGATGGCTAAAACTTCTGTGACGGCTGACCGAGATGCACTGATTGATGTAGCTGCTGATAAGATTGAAAATAATCTAATTCTTCTTGGTGCTACAGCTCTTGAGGATAAACTGCAAAAGGGGGTATGTGAATGCATAGTTCCTCCAGTTTCTTGAACCCGTCATATTTGTTTATGTAATCACTTTATGACAGCTGCAAACGCAAGTATATCGTGTTCTCTTACCACTGGAAGTGTTCCCTTTCCCTTTGAATGTGTGTTTTCTAATTACAGGTACCTGAGTGCATCGACAGGCTTTCTCAGGCAGGTGTCAGGATTTGGGTCCTAACTGGTGATAAATTGGAAACAGCTATTAACATTGGGTAGGACAATTATTGTTGTTTCCTTTTTGGTTTTCTGATATCAGTTTGAGGATGCTCTCTCCTGTAGCTATCTTATTATTGTGGATAATCAAACTTCTGCAGGTATGCCTGCAGCCTGTTGAGGCAAGGGATGCAGCAGATCATAATTTCTCTAGAATCACGAGAAATAATTGCCCTGGAGAAACAAGGTGACAAGGAGGCCGTTTCTAAGGTAAACCATTTTCAGATTTAAGCAAGTTAAGAGCATGTTTTCATTTGATGACAATGTTGTTTCAGGCTTCGTTGGAGAGTGTAAGACAGCAAATAAGAGATGGAAAATTACAGATTAGTTCAGACAAAAAACCATCTGCTGAATATGGCTTGATAATTGATGGAAAGTCTCTAGCTTTTGCTCTAAACAAGAGTCTGGAGAGGTCTTTTCTAGAGCTTGCAACTAGCTGTGACTCAGTTATATGCTGCCGTTCTTCACCTAAACAAAAAGCTCTTGTAAGCTCTTTTCTTTATGGGAGCAAACGATCCATCTATCAATTTCTGTCAGTTTTGAGGATCTCAAAATAATCTGATAAAGATATAGAAGATGTGTAGGTGACAAGATTGGTGAAAGTAGGCACAGGCAAAACGACTCTGGCTATTGGAGACGGAGCAAATGATGTTGGCATGATTCAAGAAGCTGACATTGGAGTTGGCATTAGTGGTGTCGAAGGAATGCAGGTCTATTTCCTATCCTTTATATCTTATTGGAGAAGTACAAACATTTCTGCCCTGGATTATCTGAACATCTCTTATGTTTGTCTCAATAGGGGCCATATACCTATGTGCAAATGGGAAAGGATAACGTGTCAATTAACACTATTTGCTTGCATCATATGCCAAATGAAGAAATGGGTTGTTAGTTTGACATATGGTTTTTGGGGGTAATTCTATCAATAATTCAGAAATCTGTTTGTATTTCCTCTACCCGGTCAGTTCATAATGTATTCTTATTTATTATATATATGTTTCTGTGACGACTACCTTTGTGGAGAGACTCTTGTGTCCTTTTCTTTTTTTTTCCCCCCAAGAGGATCTACTTGCTATGTTTGAATCCAAGATCCCCTGTCCTTGTTTTCTTCTGCACTGAGTTTCGTTGATTATGCCCATTTCTTTATTTGCTGTTAGATGTATGACAATTCTTGTGTAACTGTAACAGTTAGTCAAAAGGATTAAGTAATGCATGAGATTGAGACCTTGCACACAGTAGGACATTTACTTCACTGGGAAGAATGATTGTCTTCACTAGATTGTGATTATAATTGGCGTTGATTGCAGGCTGCTATGTCAAGTGATTTCTCTATTGCCCAATTCCGTTTCCTGGAGCGTTTGTTACTTGTCCATGGTCACTGGTGTTACCGGCGTATTTCAATGATGGTAATTGACCTCTGCTTTCCATTTGATTGTATATTGGCTTGTAAATTTCTGTTGTTGTGGGCTACTAAGTTTTTTTCTCTCTTCAATTTACACGGATCAGAGGCAAACTTAGTTTTTCCTTGTCTGTATCTAGGGCTAGTGGATATGGAGACATGAGTTAAGAGAGAGCCAATAGATCAGGTCACTTTGTTACCTTGGCTTGTTGCAAATTTAGTTCTTTAGAGACTTAAGAGTCTTAGATCCACCCCCTGAATCGTTTGATGCACTTCCTAAGGCGTCTTTGGCTACTGTTAATCAACCCTTGAAGCAACTGACCTGCTGAAATCGCCTTAACTGAGCTTTCAGTGTTTGTATCGGCTATTTCTAAACAATATTTATGTTGATATTACAATTAGTAGTATCTGTAGCTCATACTGGTTGTGCCAAGCAAACTGCTTTAATAGTTGAGGTAAAACAGAGTATTTGATGACATTCACCTGCAATAGTATTCTTGTGTTTTCTATCTGTAAAGTACAAGTTTTATTTGAAATGTTTCCCGTATAAGCTTTTATAGTAGACTGATGCTCTTCTGATCTTCTCATTGGACGCAGATATGCTACTTTTTCTACAAGAACCTAACATTTGGGTTGACTCTATTCTGGTTTGAAAGCCATTCTTCTTTCTCAGCTCAGCCAGCATACAATGATTGGTACATGTCATGTTATAATGTGTTCTTCACCTCACTTCCTGTTATTGCCCTCGGTGTATTCGATCAAGATGTCCCAGCACACCTTTGTCTTGAGGTACCAAACTTAACATTTCATCTGTGAAAATATTACTTTTTATCAAATAAGAGGCTGACATGACATTCTTATGTGGCAGTATCCTCGTCTGTACAAAGAGGGGATAGAAAACATTCTTTTCAGTTGGCCCAGAATACTTGCCTGGATGTTCAATGGTGTTGTTAGCTCGAATATCATTTTCTTTTTCACCACTAGCGCTCTGAAGAGCCAGGCCTTTCGAAGTGATGGACATGCGAACGACTTTTCAGCCTTGGCAGTGACAATGTATAGCTGCATTGTGTGGTCTGTCAATTGCCAACTGGCACTCTCCGTCAACTATTTCACTTGGATTCATCACTTTGTCATATGGGGAAGTGTTGCTTTCTGGTATGTCTTCCTGGTTATTTATGGCTCACTACCACCAACATTCTCAAAGACTGCGTTCAAGGTTCTTGTGGAGGCTTGTGCTCCCAGCCCTTTATATTGGCTGACAATTATATTGGTAGTTCCCTTCACTCTTCTGTTATATGTCACCTCCAGAGCCGTCCAGTTGCGGTTTTGGCCAATGCCTCATGATATCATTCAAATGAAGCATATTGAACGATCACGGAGGACTCATGATACTCCATTGCCTACCATGACCAATGCGCAGGATAGGAGACAGCATCAAGATCAGAATTGAGTGTATTTTTTTTTTAAATTATTTTGTCCATTTGTACATATAGGAAACACGGCAGAAGTCTATTTTAGCTGTAGGTGAGGGCAGAGAAGTTTACAGGTTTTTTTTTATGGAACTAAAGGAGAAGTTTACAGACAGTTAAGAAGCCTGTTGTATACGAAAGCAATGTAGCCAACTAGCCATGTAGGTCATGAATCATCATGCAAGCACGTCGCTTTGGGGTGTTTGCTGAACTGCTGAAGGCTGTACTGTTGTATTGTACAATTGTATTTATTCGGAAGTAGTTTAGTTTCTGTTTCTTTTTGGTGGTGTATTGGTTTTGGTTTCTGAGTTGATATATGACAGCAAATATGTTATGACTCCAGAAGTCAGTACCTTTTTTTTTTTGACAGTGCAGAACAGCAGTCGTCAATACAGTGATGAAAATTTTCTATGTAATGTATGAGTATGACCGACGCGGAGCTCCATCCTTATAGAGCGATGTAACAACTAATACGAACTTGAATTGAAGTGAACTAATGTGAAGTAAAAACTAAAAAGTGAGGTAATTGAACTACAACCATGTAGTCTTATTACCCTGGCTATGAACGAACTCGTTGATCATTAGTGATCCCGTCTCATATGGGTCTCAAATTTTAGATACACCCGTGTGATTTTTATCAATAATTATAAAACATACCTGATAAGCCCCCTTATAAATATCATTAGTTAATACCTTATTATTAGTCACAATTTTAGTCAGCGTAAGTTAGACCCAATGTATCAAAGACTTGTTGAAAACGGGTTCAAGGTAACATCATGTACTTCTTAGTAGATAATACTCAAGTTTCTCATTATTTACTATAGAGGATTGTTATTTTAGACAATTTGGAAACTTTTTTCTTACATGTAGTAATTGTAAATGGACATAAAACATTACAAAATAAAAAAAAAAAATTGACTTGACCAGGAGAGGAGAATTATTAACGGTTCAATCTCAGTCTCTCATCAGTCAACACTCAACACCGCACCCTTATGCCGGATTTAACACATACAATGCACACGTGCGACTAGGACCCACTACCATGATCTAGTATCGTCAAAAGTGTCAAACCTTTTCCACAACTGACTGACATCCCCTCATCACCTCTTTTCCCTTCCACTCCACTCTCTCTCTCTCTCTCTCTGCTCCCAAATGCCTCTCTCCCACGCTTCCCTCTCCTCCTCCTCCACGTCACTCTACCACCTTCCCCGTGACCCCACCACCACCCTACTTCCGAACACCAGAACCAGCATTGCCTCATTAAGCTTTAGGACCCACCTTCATTATTATAATTTAATTCGTTTCAGCCGTGGCTTAATAAATGCTAGTGGCGGCGGTGGCAGTGGGGGTGCCAGCGTGGCAGGAGGAGAAAACGGTAATTTCAATAATAATAATAAAATGAAGTTGAATGAGTACATGGTGACGCTGCAAAAGCCACTTGGCATTCGCTTTGCTCTCTCCCTTGACGGCACTATCCTCGTCCATTCTCTCCGTAAAGGGGTTAGTCAGTCTCACTATTTATGTTTATAGTAGTTGTGTATTTGTTGCTCAATTGCATTTTGCTTTTTTTAAGGTTACATTATTGGTCATGTATTGAATTGAATTGAATTGAAATGCTGGAAATGCGGAATGTTAATTTGTTGTAAAATTGGAAATTGTTGAAAATGCTCCGTAAATTGTTGTATTTGTATATATATAGGGTCGCTCTCGGAAATAACCTCTTTGGTAAAGGGCTAAGGCGGCCGAGGATATTATTAATTATTTAGGCAATGCTAGCTTTAGTTTCTTGCACTCACCAGAGCAAACTTGGATGCACTGTTGTTGCATACCAGTATTGGCTTCCCGCAACTTTACTTATTACTTCACTTACAATAACAAGTGTCGGACGTTTTTGTAGCCATTTTGATTTAGTTAAGAATCACCCATAAGTTGAAGGTCTTTTTTTTTTTGGGTGTGTCTAGGCTATGCCTGACTAATCCCATGGGCCCTCAAGTTAACAACGAGAAAACCCTCCATGCCTCGAACTTGGGACCTCATGGATACAACTCAAAAGACTTGCCAACAGATGGACATAATTCTTTGATCTTCATCAATAGTGGACGGAATACAACTGGACATAATAGAGATCATTCTCTGTAAATAAGGTTCCGAAACTTCATCGTCATAATCGTGATGTGTTTCCTCTGGGCTAACCCAGTGGATTTCACGAAAGCGCAAAACTGATTGCCTAGTCATCTCTTTCCTGAGGTGTTGTTGGTACTGTCAAACGAAAACATCTTTAAAGAATTGAGATCTCTCTTTTCTCTATGCCTTTCTTTTATGAGCTTGGTCCTTTTGTGCATTACAGTTTTGGAGTTTTCTTTTTCTTTTTTTAATACTTGAAATGCGACTTTGTAAAGTTAAAGAATAGCTTTTGCTCCCTTCAAATTTTGTCTTTATGTTTCATTTCAGCTTAAGCTGTTGATTGATTGGCCTGATTGCATGGACACCAAACCTAATTATTATAATGTAAAGAGATGGTGGTTTTCTTCTTTTTCTTTTCTTTGGTAGGGAAACGCGGAGAAGTCGAGGATAGTTATGGTGGGTGACACCTTGAAGAAGGCAAGTGATCCGTCCAGTGATCGGTTTATTGAGATCAAGGACATTGCTGATGCACAGTATAGATTTCCTTTCTTCTGCTAGCTAGTATTTTTCTATGCTACTGCTCTTTAATAATTTCCCATCTTCATTTCTGTTTTTGCATTTCTAGTTTAATGTGCTTAGGTATATGATTGTCGGCAATCTAAGGTGAAGTGTATAGCTGAGTCCATAGTTTAACTTTCAGCTTTAGTACTTTGCTAATACATATATGTTAATATCATTTTGTAGTCTACAGTCTAAACACTAAGTCAAGTGTACTTAGATAAAAAGAAAATCAGTCATGGACCGTTAGGAAACATAAACCAAGTTTGTCATTAGAGTGTTATAATCTTAAGCTATTAATTGTCATAGCCGATCTCAAGCTTAAAGAAGAGATCTTAACAACGGGCTTGTGACATCCGATACGGCACATTTAGTGACGTCTTCATGGCATGCATCACCGTTGTGATATCGCTGGGGCTTACAAAATGGATTGTTAAGCCAGTCCAGATACCCTCCTACCTTACATGTTCAATATCCTCACTGGAGCGAAGTCATAGTGATGAATAATGTAATGTAGACTTAATCAAGCGGTGTTGCAGTACTTCTTGATTATACCCAACGTTGCCCTACTAACTGTAGGGGGAACATACCATGTGGGCTTTATTAGGTGGGATTATGGTGGTAATCAGGTGTATAATATTACCCTATTGGTAAAAGAGAGGCTATTTCATTGGGCCCTTGGTCCATAGCAATAAGGCAATGAGCATATGCAACTTCATGATAAGGTATAACTAATCAGTGCTGACACCTTAAGATGTGCCTTAGAGAATACAGGTGGTTTACTACCTGACTTGGTGTTGCAGTTGCCTTGTCTGTGCACCATGCTCCATCGTCTACAATATGTCAACCTTTCGACCGCAGAACTAACAAAAGTTTTCTTTTTTTCCAGTACAATCTTAGTGATGGAATCATAGAATTGCTTTTATTGGTTGATTTTGTGCTGGGTTAATGTAGACATTCAGTTGTAGGTCCTTGTATTCACAGAATCGTCGCTTGTTGGATGACCATGTCTATCATCAAGATGTTTTCTTCTAAAAGATATCTCATAATGAACCGTTTTCTTTAAATTGTAGAGGAATCAGTTGGCTGTACGTAAAAGTTGCTCATATCATCTGTTAAATCTCATATAATTGATAAGATTTTGTGATTGTCATACATGCACTCTCGAAAGACTTTCTAGTCAAGTATTCCTGATACGTCTGTTGTCTGATAATCAGTCTTGTTCTATTTATTCTATCGTAGGTATGGCAACATTCAATTAGGTTTGAAAAATTGTCTAGCTCATTTCAACACCTAGTTGAATACTTATTCACAGTTGAATGCTTTGCGTCTTCTTCAGGAATGTGTTAAAGAAGAATTCTGAATCTTTCAGCCTGGTACTTGAGAGGCCATTCTCACCCTTCCCCATCCATGAGCTGCTTCTCACTGATGACCTTGAGAATCTGTTCAATAGAGGCCGTGTTCCTATTTCGACTTGGAGCAAAACCACGCTGGCTTCCTTTTTGCAAGCATCTTCTGAGAGTAATGGAAATTCTGGATTTGCAGTGTTCTCTTCAAAATTTCTCGCAGCCAAGGCATGGAGGTTTTTGTCTGGTCAAAACGGAAATGGTCATCCCTATTCAACAAAAAGTGTTCCTGCACAAATTAGCCAACTAGTTAGCATTTGTTCCGGGGAGGACTCCAACAATGCTGAGTGGGGTCATGGAAGCTTCCCATTAGATGAGTACACAAAGGCCCTTGGCCGGTCCAAGGGAGAGTTGTATTATAACCACTCTCTTGGTATGCAGTACAGTAAGGTGTGTATAGACCTTCCCTGTTTTCTAGGTGCCAAAATTAAATTCTCTTGCAGATGTATGTGCTTGTATATACTTTGTCCCAGTCTTTATGCTTATATCGCAAATCCATCATTTAGATAATATCTCAATTACCTTGATGTTTTGTCATACTCGTTATCAGTAAATTCATGTAGTTGCTGACTGATTTGACCTTTTGCTTGTTAGGTGACGGAGCATATATATGTGGGTTCCTGCATACAGAAGGATATAGATGTGGAAGATCTATCAAATTTGGTAAGTAACTTCTGGTCAGTATGAGTATGTTGAGGTTTAAGCCCCTTAAACAAGACTGACGTAATTATACTCACTTGGGAGTTGCTTTTGTCAGGGAGTCACTGCTGTGCTGAACTTCCAAAGTGCAACTGAAGCTCAAAATTGGGGAATCCACTCTAATTCCATCAATGAGTGTTGCCAAAGATATAATATCCTTATGATCAACTACCCTATAAGGTTGATGACATATTTTCACTTTCTATCTGAATTATGGACACTTTTATCTTTTGTTGTGCCGCCACCCAATCATTTATGCTCTGATACTCAGATATAAAAGAAAATAGAGTCATCCTGTTCTGTTATATTGATTCGAATCCAGCTGGTACTCCTGTAACATTCTAGTTTCCTTGAGTTTTAACCTAGTAATTGACTGTTGAATTCCAAGTAAAACTCATTCTTCCATTAGGTTCTGTTTGAATTCAAGCATTTGATTTCAAATCCAGGATTTTTTTAAACCGTGATTATTCAAGTTAGAGTTCAAATCCAATTCTAATGTTTGTGATATGTTTAGATTTCTAATTTTGTGTTTCGCTCAACTAGAAAAAACAACAATAATAGCCCTCTCTTCCCTTTTGCCGCTAAGCTTTAACAAACTATTCCCATCGTTAAGCTATGCTTCTTGACATAGTGGAGAGAGAAAATGAAATGTTTATCTTGAGCTTTATCCTTGTTTCCGTGGAGGAGAGAGTGTGTGCTGTATCGGGGGAAGCACGTTTTTGTTGGAAAAAAGAAGGAAAAGAGAGGAGGAAGACTGATATGGAGGGGGTATGTGTGTCTTGGATTTTAGAAATGTTTGTTTTTTTGATCTGATTTGAAAGATGTTGGAGCCAACTATTGATGGATTTTGTACAATTTGAAATCCAAATCTTAGTGGTCGCCAAATACTTGATTTGGCCCAAATTTGGATTCCTAATGCTTGTTTCCAAACAAGGCACTCCAATTCCTCAAATTTATTATCCTGCTTACCACATTCTGGGATTTTGATAAAAGCAAGGGGTAAACACCATTTTTTAGACTGATGGATCTAGAAAAAGAAGGGAAGGGGAAAGATAGTTTATGTGCTGGGCGGAGAAGAAGATTTTTGCAGGTGTTATCATATTTTCAGCTTAAATTAAATCCTCTTCTTAAATCTCTGTATATGCAAAATTTCCCTTTTGTCTATAGTAGTACTCCAGAAGCTATTTGTACGGCAAGATTATCCTTGTTTCAGAAGTGAACCATTCTCCTTTTTCCTTTCCATATTCTTTCTTGAAGAAAGATTAATCGGTGTCATGCTTATGCTCTTCTTAGCAGAAGCAGTAGGTTGAGTTGTGATTTCAGCTTCTTCTTGAATCTTACTGTCGCTTGGTCATTGAGCTTATGAGTGTCTCTGGATGTACTTTGAGGTCTTCTTCAGCCTGCCAAAATTTGTTTATTGTTAAAATTTTTGCAGTCTTGGACAATGTGATCATCGATCTCGTCTTCTAAATTGAAAGGTGAAGGAGCCTATAGCAGCTAGGACCTTCACAGTGTACTTGACTCTTCCCCTCATACAGTAAATCATGTAATGGATACCAAATACTGGGTAGGGTATGGCATTATGAGCTAATAATGGCACTGCCAGACAATGATCCCAAGAATTTTTTAAATTCAGAATCCTAAACTGTAGATTCCTAATTTCCTACCATTATGAAGCTGTTATTACAGCATTGTTTGTGTTTGCTGTTGGGTGATATTCTTGTGACTTTGTGATGATTCTGGCAATGTAAAAGTTACGACAAGTGCAATGGGTTATAATTGACTGCGTGTGGGTTGAACATTTTTTTAGTTTGGGTTTAGGGTGATGAAACAGTAGCTGTTATTGCTCTACAATTCTACAGTTTTTGATGATAGTGGTTGAAATCACAATCTAGTGCCTTTAAACAGACTTTTGTCGTTCTGAACCCTCTCAGATACCAATTTGGTGGAGAGTGTCTCCTCACAAGGCAATATTTTTGAAAGTAAAAAATGGGTCCTATACTCCTATTCATGAAAGTTGTTATGCGATCGTGTAAAACTATGGAGCCACACGTATTTAAGTGCTATGTGTTGACTCTGTTTTGCAGGGAAGGAGACTCATTTGATAAGCGGAAGAAATTGCCTTTCTGTGTAGGGCTTTTGTTACGTTTGTTGAAGAAGAACCACCGTGTCTTCGTTACTTGCACAACAGGCTTTGACCGTTCTCCTGCTTGTGTCATAGCGTATCTGCACTGGATGACGGACACTTCACTGAATGCAGCATTTAATTTT
>ONZK01004406.1:17518-35059 GCA_900322385.1 Pharnaceum exiguum | reverse complement strand
GTTACTATTCACGGGTACTATTCACTGTTTAGGAAAATAGTTTATTTTCTTTATTTCCTTATTGTAATTTTCTTATTTCTAGAATATTCTTAGGGGAATAATTTCCTACTAGCTTTAAGACTATTGTAGCCTATATAAAGGCCTTAGGTGTGTTAGGTTTTGTGTGTGTGTTGATTATTAATGAGAAAGAGTCTTCGGATGGTTTTCTGAATTCTGTGAGTTAGTTTCTTTAACTAGGAGTGGTGAGGAACAAAGACAGGAGTGGCACCCTTGAATTTGAGTGTTGAACGTGTAGTGGAGTCGGCGTTTGTCTCTTAAATTCTTAGTTCTTAGCTACCTAGCTAAGTTCATATCCCTTTTATTTTTGTTCTATAAACACAAAAACCCCAAAAAAAATCCTTTAGTATTTTATTTGCTTCCGCTTACGCATCAAACATAGTGGGCAATGGAAAAACTTAGGGTAGCATGAAGGGCTTTGTGTTGGCTAGATGAATTCTGGTGGGAAAAGGGGAGAAAGGAGAGAAGAAGCAAACTAAGGGGTGTATCATGAAAAATCCATGTATGTTCAATAGTTTCCAATATTTAAATTGAAAAATTTGTACAAAACTCCCTCATTTTATACCGAATTTGTACCGAACTCCCTTTAACCTAATTTTTTTAAAGGAACTCCCTTACATTTTGTTGACCTTTGTAAATATATAGTTTTAACCAAATTCAATCTTTTGTACCCAAAATACCCCTGCACAAGTTTGAACATGTGATGCATCTTCCCCGCACCCCTTCATTTCCCTCAATTGTTTCCCATTTTTCCCACTTTTCATTTCCGTACACCATAAGTCAACCTCTTAAATTGCTAGGTTCTAATGAGTGATCAGAGTAAAGTATTAGCTAGAGCATTTACCAGTTAGGACAGATATGCGATGGCTGAATTTTATCTTCTTTGTTGTGAAGTTCAAAGTTATCGTAAGAAGAGGACAGATGATAATAACCAAATCATTAAACTGCTAAAAATAGAGGAACAAAATATAACACTCCCAATTTTATACAATAAAACAATATATATATATATATAATATTTTTGAGTTTAAGAAAAAACCTAGTCTTCTCTCTCTTAGCCCCCACTTAGAAACTGATACGTGAAAACCTAAAAGGTTAACTCGCAGTTTGGGGGGAACTGGGTGTGTAACGGGGGAAATGGGTTAAACAAACGAAAAGACATTATTTTTTGGTTTTTGTATTTTTTGTGCAACGGAAATAAAAGATAGTAGATCTTCTCTTTTTTAATTTGGTTCGTAAAGGCTGAGCCACCAGAAATAAAGAAGAAAACCATTCAGCTCTATAAAGGCTAGGCCACCAAGAATTGAGATTCCCTTTGCTTAGCAACCACCAACAACACAAACATACAAGTTTGAGCCGAAAACCGATAGTCTGATTGTATTACAAACCTAAGCTCCTCTTTTATAATAGAATAAACCTAATGCAATAAGGAAAAGCAAAAAAAACCCTACCCGACCCTGAAAAACGAAAAAGTAAAAGACTCTCACGAAATATGAAAACTAACAGACTGGGGGAACTAGGATTCCCAACACAATAAGAAAACTAAATGCCTTGTTCCCCAAGCAGTATAACATACGTTCCTAACTAACGTCTACTACCTTTATTATGGGAAAAGTAATGCACGAAAACTATCAAACTAAATAATCTCCCAACCAACTAAGGAAACCATGTAAGAATCTCAACAAGAAAGAGATCTTATCGCCAAAACCCGAGCTTTCCAAGTTTAAGCTCAAAACGCCTAGTTCTGTGCTACTTCCTCCTTCTATGCTAGTTCCTCCTTCTAAGATAGTTCCTCTATCAGCTGGCTCCCGCATCAGAAACCCACTCAAGAAGCCCTAATGGTGTTGTCGTTGGCTATTTACCATCGATAAGCCCCTTCCTCCTTTCAGTTTCTAAATTATTTTTGTCTTTTGTTCTATCTATTTCAATTGGCTCCTTTATGAGGGTAGTTTAGTTATCCTTTGTGATAGATGTTTTGCTCCTTCGTGAGGCTTATTGACTCCTTTGTGAGGCTTAATGTTACTGCGGTGATCAACTTTCACCTAAGTAATGATTTCCGTTGAAGATATATTTTGGGGATGCAGGACATACGAAGATTTATTTTGCAGTATGAACACCAGCAAACAAGCGATTATAATATTGGCGTTGAAGAACTCTATTCCGGGAAAGATGCAGAGACATTGAAGGAAATATGCTCGAATTCACGTTCAATTATTTTAACTTTTTGTGTTGTTAGTAAAATTTGTACTAGTATAATCGATCTAGCATGTTCTAGGGTTATTTTCTATGTAGATGCCGTATGGCTTTTCTATGAATGAAAGTCTCCTATGCCCCTTTTCTAAAAAAAACAATAATATATATTCGAGTTTAAAAATAATATTTTACTTAATTATGAAATATTTTGAAACTTTTAACAAATGAAATGCGGAAGCAATTATAAAACTCAAACAGGGATATTACCCACATTTGGCTAACTTAGCCAAATGTAAGACAAAATTAACAAAACCCAACTCTAGGTGATCTATTTTGACCTTAACAAAACAACTTCGTTAGTGGTGAGAGTCGCTCCAACTTCCCATATAATTGACCTACAACTCACTTTCTGCTCGCCATTTAAAAGTGGTTTCCAATGGATAGTCACAGGTTCAACATAAGTCGAACAACAAACACATATATCAAACAAGTCAGCACTAGGCTGCGCAACCACTAACCAATATCCCATTATATAATAAACAACATGATAATCATTGACATGATCATTAGTGACTACATACAAAGCATATCATTTATATTGGTCAATTAGTCCTTTAACTTTGGTCATGTGGGAAGGTAAATGGTGTAATAAAACAATTATAATAATCATTGTCCAAGTCATGTCTCACGCCTAATACCATTCACATTCACATTTGCGCATTCAGGCACTCTCGGTCGCGCATGCGTACCATATAACGTAATACTAGATGAGACAAGACCAGCACCATTTTCACAATAAAACCCTTATTACACCAAGTACAAACCCATATATCAAAATTGAAGAACAAATGGCCTCAATCCTCAAATCAAATATTCAATCATCATTCTCTTTATAATCAACAAGAAATCATACTCATGTTCAAACATACCCATCATGGGTAATAGCAGCACGGAAACACAACTCCATATATAATCACCAATATTATTACACATGATCAAAGTTTAATTTAATAACAAAGCACCAAGCTAAACTACCACATATAAAAGTATAATACACGTCATTCACAAATTCACACAAACAACTCCAAAGGATGGAAACATTAGTTACATATAAAATCAACCATCTCCAAAAGATAGGATACTAGTTACCTGGAAACACTAGGTTAAGTTTGCATGGCTATCCTAGCTGGTGATAGCTTTCTATAACTCATTATTTAGGAGGTTTTGACATGTAATGTGAAAATGAATAGTCCTTGAGGGCTATTTATAAAAGTAGGTTGTAGTGTTCAATTCGAACTTTCCCTCTCTTTATACACCAAGTTAAGAAAAGTAAAAGAAAAAATTGTTTTGAGTTTGAACTCTATATTAAAATAAGAGTACAATTGGAATATTTCTTCTCTTATCCACCTTACTAAGAAAAGTAAATACGAAGCAAATTTGTATTTTTCTTAAAATCAATAATTATCAAAAATATATTTTTGTATAGTAAATAAATATTTATATTAGAATATTAATAAATTTTAGGGTATTACACAAAATGTGCATGATATGATACTGCCATTAGAACTATGAGGATCATTTACATCCACTTTTAGGCTATAGTTTTCTGGTTTATCATACCAATCTCAAATAGCACTAAGAGAGATAGTTGGCATGTGATCCCGACATAGGAAAGGGCTACTAGGCTGATTAGGCACATGCCTATCACTTGTCTCACAAAGACAACGAAGAAGCAATAAATGGGGTAGTTGAATCCACAACACTCTTTTGAAATAAGCAATTGTAAACCGAGTTACCTTATGAACACTCTTAGATGCCATATTTAGCTAGCCTTATTTAGCCTGTAAGAAGGAAAAAAAAGCATGTTCCACCATTTCAGCATTGATAAACTGATCTCTAAAACACCCAAGATAAAAGAGGATGGGAACAATTTCTAGTAAATTGAAATTATGGAGCTACTGAAAAGTTATCACTCTTAATCAAAGGGGCTTTCAATAGTGAGTGTTCAAGGAATAATTGTCACATTGGGCTTGGCTTATGGTGGAGGCTTCGAGGAAAATGAAAATGGGAAAGGGAAAAACTATGGATAGAAATATAGGCGTGGGGGAAGATGCATCACGCGTTCGAACTTGTGCATGTGTATTTTGGGTAAAAAAAGATTAAATTTGTTGAAAACTATGTATTTACAAAGGTGAACAAATGTAAGGGAGTCACTTAAAAAAAATAGGTTAAAGGGAGTTCGCTATAAACTCGGTAAAAACAGGGGGAGTTTTGTACAAATTTTTCATTTAAATTTGCATGGTTACTCCTGAACTTTCAATTTTTAAATTTTGATACTCTAATACCAAATGACTAATGTTGATAATTAATTTTATTGCATGTTCATAATTGATTCATAATTATTGGAGTGAGGGATGTGTCATTGTCTTTACAATTCAGTTTTTCACGTGTTTCTTTCATGATCATTTCTTTTTTTGCCCTATTTCTTTTCCTTCTATCTTAACATTCAATTGCCTAACACATTTTCGGTTAACATATACGCCTCTGAAGAATCAATCAACTCCATTTGATTGCTGTGAGAAATTGTGTATGAAACAAGAAAATAAGAAAACCTTAAAAATTTTGGTTAAAAATACAACATTTTTTCACTATAGTATAAAGGTAGTAATTAACAATATCTTGCTTCAAAGAAATTAAGGATATTGAGTCAATCTAACAATAAGGGTTAAGAAATTTCAAAACCGAAAACTTAGGGTACACCATAAAATTTCAAATAAATGGGTAAGTTTTGAATTAGACTTAAGTTAAGGAAATAAGGAGTATATCGTGAAAATTACGAATAAAAAAGAAGCCAACCTCGACTTAAATGCTAAATTGTGTCGGCCTACTAAACACCCGTGAGTAGACGCGGCAAAAATTTACCCGACTCGAAATGACCCAAAAAACCGACCCGGAAAAACTGGGTCATGAACACGAAAAAATTCGACCAAATCCGAAAAAACCGGGAAAATCTGGGTTGAACCCGAAACCGACCGAAACGACCAGTTTGTCCAAAAAATATTCTAAAATGTACATTTTGCATTTCCATTTATTAAAATATAATTATATAATAATATTTTTTAAAAAAAGTATTGAAAAAAATTTAAATATTAATAAAATATTGATTCGAAAAAAAAAAGTGCAAACCCGTTGGGTCAAACCTGACCCGACCAGAACCCGACTCGAAAATTACAAACCGAAAATGACCGAACCAGAAAAAAATCGAACCCGAAATGACCGAACCCGAAACCCGACCGACTGACCCGATTGACAGGTCTACCCGTGAGTATATCACCCCCACATAACTTTAGTACTACCTCTTAAAATAATTATTTTTGGGGTTTTTTTTACTCCTAAATTGTGTCAGTAACTCAGTATACTATACATTCGAGACATCGTTTAATTGGTATGGAGCTACTTACCACTCTATCCAACCCCACATTGATGTAATTTTAATTATTTTAGAAGTGATATACTATAGATTGTTTGAAATTAAGTTCAAATTGGGCAGTAATATTGTTAGGTTTGTTTCTGGAATTTATTTATTCATAGGCCTATATAAGCAGGGTTTTGACATTATAGATTTGCTATGGTACACCTCAGACTGTCAACTTAGACGGTCAGCCTTCTACTTCGTAACTTCATATGGTCCTGTTTGGGTAACTGTAGATAACAGAAGCAGCAACAGACAGTAGATAATAAATAGTAGAAATAGATTGCAGATTTGACTATCAGTTTTAGAATCAATGTTTAGAAAATTAACATATTGTTAGCAGATTGTGTGAAATATTAATTCTACAACTTTGGCCTATTTGCGAAAAAGTACCTAAAAAGTTTGTTTTTGTAAAAAACTACCTACAAAGAGCAAAAACTTTGTCAAACTACCTGAAAAGACGATAATACCCTTGTTCACAATCACTTGTCAATGGTTTTCCCTTTTTTATCTCCTTCCAAAAAATTAACAAAATTATATTTGAAATTTCAAAGTTGTGTTTGTACTCTTTTTTCTTAATTGAATTTCTTTCTTCATAATTAAGAAACCTCAATAACATTTAGTAAGGGTATTTTGGTCTTTTTAGACCCTTTGACCAATGTTTTGCTCTTTATAGGTAGTTCTTTACAAAAAAAAAAAACTTTTTAGATACTTTTTCGCAAAGAGCCCAAACTTATAAGTAATTTTGTACAAAATTAAAAAGAGTATATTGATGAGCTGCTATTGAAAATGATAATTACCAAACACTATCAACACTCTTTTAACCAAATCTACTTTTTTGTTTTTTTTTGCGTATTTGACCTCTACCAACCACGGCCACAATGGTTTTAACAACACTGACAGTTTGAGAGTTGACGCCAAATTGTCAAAGAAAAGAAACAGGAAAAAAAAGAGCCATCAGCGATGAAGGCACTAAGCTGGTGGTTGATGCTTGTGGGTACACTGAGGTTAGCTTCTGTATGGTTCGGTTTCTTCGACATTTGGGCTCTTCGTCTTGCTGTCTTCTCCCAAACTCCCAGTAAGCTAATGCTAATCCTATGCTCCCTCTCCATTATAATGCATGCAACATTTCCTTTTAGTTTCGATTTCGACTTTGCTTATTATGTTTTGGCTGACCCTCAAGGTCAACCTTTCAATGCACGAAATGGCGGCCCAATTTTAAATGCTGCTTGATAGACCATAAAAATCTTGTGGATCACTCGAACTATGATGGGATGTTTTAACAATGATTACGATGGTTTGTGTTGAGAGTATCGACACTTTTCATTGACTTAATAATTGTTTTACGATAGATCCGTGGAGAGCCAACCCAAGTTGTGGGTAGGCTGGTGGAGATTCCAATGTAGATGAATTGATTAGGGTCTAAGGTAGTTATTACAGTTGACAAACTCAAACTCCCAAGATATTCAGTTGTTTTAAAGACTTGATTTTCTTTGTCTGTGCGGTGCATAGTTCCATATCTTCTCCTTTTGTGGATTAATGGGGTTCTCCTTGACCATGATGTTACTATTGTTTATACTTGTTCGTGGGAAAATCTTTCGGGATTTAGTCGGTTCGATTTTCTAGTTAAGATTTAGTGGATTCTCCTAGAAAGAAAGTAAAGGTTGCTTAGATTTGGTCAGAAGTAGTACAATGTAGATATGCGAGATGCTCGAGGTACATTGTTTTGGTCTCATGTGCTGGTTGATGTATTGTAAGAGTACACTTGCTGAAATATCTTTCGATCTGAGTGTTCTTCTCAGCTGTTTTCTATAGCAGTGCTGTGCTTAGGATCCCGGCCATGTTGGAGTTTAACCACATTGTTACAGTTTTCTTTGACACTGAGCAACAATTTCTTGATCAGATGACATTGCTGATCAAATCGATAGTTAGTTAGAGTTCTTTGAGAATGTAGAGTTTCTTTCCAACCATAAGTGACGTGCAAGGAGTGAAAGTTGCATATCAAAACAGCTTTTTAATATTCATATCCTTTAAAAC
The DNA here is from genome assembly GCA_900322385.1 of Pharnaceum exiguum. NCBI lineage: Eukaryota > Viridiplantae > Streptophyta > Magnoliopsida > Caryophyllales > Molluginaceae > Pharnaceum > Pharnaceum exiguum. Next base: position 27,300 of record ONZK01004406.1, on the reverse strand, counting down.
AAATTAGCCTCTTGCAGTGAATCTGAAAAGAACTATACTTGGCTGACTGTTCTAGCCGAGCACACAATCCTTTTCAATACATCCGAACTAAGTTTACATCTATATCCAAGTGGTTGTGACTCCCACACTCTTATGTGGCTTTGTGCAGAGGATAATGCACTTCAGATCTTTCATCTGCATTCCAGTGGGAATTTGTCTGTCTTTGGTTGATTATCGCTGTATTTATTCTGCCCATATGGAAAAAGTCTGCTTGGAAACAGTCAAGGAGTTTGAATGGTTGTAGCTAATCTCATCTGACTTTAAGTTTGGCCTCATCAATTAGTCTGTCTTTGGGTAATTATTGCTGTATATATCCTGGCCACATGGAGAAAGTCTGCTAAGAAACATTCAAGGAGTTTGAAATGACTGTTGCTGATCTCATCTGAATTTGAATTTGACCTCATCAATGGCTTGCAGCCTGAAGCCAGAGATGAGGTTTTAGTTGTTCTTGTCATAGCTCCTCATCCCACCCAAGCTTTGGGTTCTTTTGTGACATAAGATCGAATGATCCTTGAATTGGATTGCTTCTCAAACAAATATCATGAACCCACTTATCCCAGTAAAGATTGTTCTTCAGCGAAGGAACCTTTGCTTCCCAATACTGATTATGTTTCACTACATAATATTTTTTAAATTCATCCTCCACTCTTCTTACGAGCACATGCTGATTCCCGGAGAATAAAGTTTATTTTTTCTCCTTTCTCAGAAAAACTCAAATGAATTTCCCTCAGTCTCTCCTGCTCTTGTAATGCAAATTGATGTACAATATAAATAATCCCCCAATTTGTTTGTAGTGAAGAGGGAACATGTATAATTGATGGATCTTGGAGAATTTTGCCTATTTTTCTTCTCTGAAAGCCTAGGATCAGTTTGGTTTTGCCTGTTTTAGCTTCTGTTAAAGGGACCGCCCCAATTTCATTAAGACCTTAGCTCATGCAGTGTTAATCATGGTACGGAATACGCGAAGCTGTTCAGCATAAGCTGATAACTGAAATGGATTACAGTAAACGTTATCTATTTAATAGTAAGATGAGAGGTCCAGAGATGAGCACCCCCATCTAATGGGGATACACTCGATTGTTGTTGTTGTTGTTTATGAGAGGTCCAGAGATGTGGGTATTTAAAAGCACTACTGCCTAAATAAGTTAATAATAAAAAGGACCTCATGCACTGTAATATATGGTTGGGCATAAGCAAAGCTGTGTGCATAGCTAGGGAAAAGCATGTATTGTTTAACAATGAAGGATCAGACTAGAGGGTAATGAAAGGCACTAGTGAAAGATAAATATGTAAATAATTGATCTATGAAACAAGGTTATAAGGCTCAAGAGGAGGAAAGGAGGGACACCATAAAGGGAGCTAAGGGATAGAACTCATAGAAGAGGCAATTTTGGATATAATGATATAAATTTCACAAGCACAAGAACTTAGTTGGCAATAGTTGCGTATCCAAATGACTTCGTAGATGAATTTCAGAATAAGTTTTGTAACGGGTACAAAAATTCAGATATGCATGAATGACTTCGATTTTATCCTTGTGGAAGTTTAATTGGGTTTTGTGATGAAATTAGTTGCCGAACAACCTTTTGCACTTGCAAAATCAGGAAGTAAAGTAAATAAGCATGCGTGAAGAACTAATTTTGTGGTGGGAATAATTGATTCAGGTTTCACAGTTAACTCCGCTGGCAAATGAAGAGGTTTCATAGTGTAAATCGAACCAGCTGATTTATGTTGTTTGATTTCTGTGAGTTCAGAAGAACCAGTTTGAAGCTTTTCTTTCAGGAAAAATCCTTGTGCTTCATGCACTATTGTTTATCTGCAATCACCCTAACTACTCTTAATGATTTTTCTACATTTTTCCTCTACAGTGACTGAAGTTCATGGAAGGACCTTTGGAGTCTGGACTCTGCTGACTTGCACTCTTTGCTTTCTCTGTGCCTTTAATCTCGACAATAAGCCGGTTTACCTGGCGACACTTTTGTCATTTGTATATGCACTTGGTCACTTTCTGACTGAGTACTTAATATATCACACCATGGCAGTGGCGAATCTGACTACTGTTGGTTTCTTTGCAGGTATGAGAAACACGAACTGCATCCTCTTTCTTTTGTGGTGTTTTCTCTCTGTTTATTCTTTTTTCATTTCACAAATTGTAAAAGTTCTCTTTCTGTGATGCTTCCAAACTGGACTTATATAAGAATCCTTCTGTATGCTCATTTGCTACATTTCTTCCATGATCGTAGACCATACAAACCCTGTCAAACTATTGTGTGTTATTTTTTCTGTGTGGCCATGCCTGTTGATCTTGTAGCTAGACCTAGAAGTTGTTGATCAGGCTTCACGAACTGTCCTCCCTGCTCCCTTCCTTGAGAATAGTCTTGTGACCTCAGACATTATTATGTTATTTCTATCTGAACTATGCCTCAGTTATCTTGACTCTTGCTGCATGTGGCTAGACATGAAATTGCTTGGAATACAGATACAACCATCTAATGCATTTGATTGTTTCTTTTTGCTCTTCATTAGCCTACTGCATTTGTGTTGACGTGGCATTGCATTGCGTTGCAGTAGATGATTTTATGATTTTTCCATCTTCCGCCGCTCTTTTGAGAGGTTTATGATATTGTAGGCTGTGATATGTTCATGCATTTATCTATTGAACAGGCCAGTCAAAGTCTATGATCAATTGAAGAGTCATGGATCTTGAAGCCTTTTTTTAATCAATAATGAATACCAGCATTTCCCTAATTTTATGATGTGAATCTGAAGTTTCACAATGTCTTTATGATTAGGCATCATTTCTGGAGTCTGGAGTGAAGATTTGCTATTTTACTCATCCATGTTTCACTTGAGTCTGGAATGAAGATTTGTTATTTTACTCATCCATGTTTCACTTGAGTCTGGAATGAGTCTGGAATGAAGATTCGTTATTTTACGTCCACCTTTTTCTCACTAAATTCATACATTAGAGTGGTTCTGCTGATGCTTTAGTTTTGTGCCCTTGTTGTTTACAGGTACATCCATCGTGTGGATGACGCTGCAGTGGAATTCTCACAAAGAGACTAACCTCAAGCAAATGTAGTGATGTTGAGACATTTGCACATTTGACTTGCTGTGCAACAGTTTCTGCTGCTGAAGCTGTTTTCAGAATAGCTCGTCAATAGCTTTTCATCTTGAAGCAGATGGCTGGAACTTGTCGTGTGTAGAGGATTGACTAGTTGCTACCAAACTATGTATCAGTATCAGAGTCCTCATTTATTGATCTGCTCTGTTTTCTTTTAAGTCACAGCAACAGCTAATGATACTAAATTTTTTGTTTGGGTCAACAAGTTCTGACTTCTGATGGAGATCATTCAGGCTTTAGCAGTTGTAATTGTTCATCAGACAGTACTTATTCATAGATGTCTTTAACGCTTTCATTCTTACAAGCTCTGCCACTGTGAATGGCTAAAACTGAAATGTGATTAGGACCAAGGTCCCAACTCCCACCATTATGTGTAATAATAGCTAAATATACTCCGTAATATCCACTGGAGTTGTTATTACGAATTGTATTATTGTTGTATTGATATTGCGTTGACCAAAAAAAATGTACACTGTCCCGAAATCGTACACTTTCGCAATAATTGATAGTTGAGTTTTATTAAGCTTGTGCGTATGATGATTTACAAGAATTTTAATGGAAGTTAGAGGTCATGGAGATAGTAGGTAAGCACAATGCCGTTGACGGCGTATGGAAGACGTTTGCTAGAGGAATGTTTAGTGAGTGGCCTTGTTTGTCAAAAGAACATTTCAATTTCAGATTATTTTCTTATATAATTAACATATACCTTTAGGAGGAGGGTCTTTTGTCTCTCCATTATCCTTATACATTCTCCTTTAAAAAATAATCAGACCAAGAGAACAAAAAACTACTCCCTCTGTTTCTGAAAGTTCTTCCACTTTTTCCTTTTTGTTTGTCTCAGAAAGTTCTTCCACTTTTCATATTTAGCATGATATTTTTGGCTAAATGACTCATTTACCACTTGTACTTCAACCAAATTACCCTACCCCTCATTCTCACTCACCCACTTGTTGAGGGTTAATTAGTCTTTTTCCATCTTTCTTAAAATGTGTGCACTCCTTAAAAGTGGAAGAACTTTTAGAAACGGAGGGAGTAGTTAAGTAGCTATTTGAGAAGCTTGGTGATAGAACATTTCTTATCTCCTAAAAAATATAAATAAAGAGAACTTAAGAATCCTGTCATGAATACTTGTTCCACGGGTTGATCTTGAAAATTAGAATTTGAACTTTCTTAAATTATTTTGAGAAGGACAGTCCTCTCTTAAACACTTGTTCCACGAGTTGACCTTAAAATTAAAGTTTGGGTATACCCAATTTATCTTAAAACATTTTTAGGTTGTATAAGTTCAGTTCAAAAGTAACGTTTTAATGTTTCCAATTTAATCAACTATTATCAATTATTTTGATAAGGACATTAATCTCTTAAATACTTGTTTCGCGGGTTGATCTTAAAGATTAGAATTCGGATTTCTTCAATTTCTTTTAATTTTTTTTTTTAAAGTTGTATAGTTTAGTTCAAAAGAAACATCTGAGGAATGTTTCCAATTTAGTCAACTATTATCTAAGACCCTTTGTGTCATTTAGAAGGTTTAGAAGTAGTTAAATACTTCAATATATGATATCCCATTTGTAAGAATAATTGATCTGAATCACTATAGTCAAATAAATAGTATTAAACATTAGTAGTTTCAACAACAATTTTTTTTTGGTGTAAAGGGGGCATTGAAGCCGGTAAGAATCGAGCCATCAACCTTAGGGGTTGAAGGTGTGCTCTCTACCACTTGAGCCAACTAGAAAAATCATATATCAGCAACGTTCAAAGACCGGCTCAATTACCTAAAATGAAAAAAAAAGACTGTTCAATTTAAGTGATTTTTTTTTATTGCCCGTATGGTTCACTAGAGCTTTGCAACAACTACATCCGAACCCGATTCAAGTCGCACACCTAGCTGTGGTGGATGAGTCTCCCAAAGAAGAATTTTTGCTTATCATTCCAACCAATTCCACATTTGTTCAATTTTAAGTGATTTTGAACAAATACTATTGTTGGGACTTCGGAGAAAAGAATAATCCACGCAACTTCTAGAGCTTTCTTTTCTTTTCTTTTTTGTGACAAGTGAGCTAATAACTGATCATTTTTTTGTATTCCGTAGTTACAATGAGCCACAAGGCAATACAACTCCGGGTAAGAGAGGATTGGACCCGACTAGGCCAAGACCTCAAATCCTCGATAACCTTTAGATACTCGCTGGCAAGAACCTGACCTAAATGATGACTATGGTTACTCAGAAGTCCTCAAATTTATGTCTCTAAGTTTTCTGTGCACCGAGTGTATATATACACCTTGTGCCACGTTATCGTTTTAATTAAAAAATTAACATAGATGACTAATGGACATTTTTATGCGACTAATGACTAGTGGGTATTTTTATATGACTAATGACTAGTAGTAATATGACTAGTGAAATCTTTTATATGACTAATGGTGCACGGAAGACGGGCTGAATTTATGTACTTTTTTATACCTTTATTAATATAGAAGGATTGGCCTTGAATCACTCTAGTAGAAGAAATATATTTGGGAGTTATGGAAGAAGATATTAAAGAGAGGCGGCTGACTTAATAATCCAAGTCATCGTTGATGATAACAAAGTGACAAATTTTGTACACAACAAAAACCGATATTACTACCCAGAAAATGTTGCTCAAAGAGAACTTGAGAGATAGTACATATATTGACAGGAAACGTTTAACATCTCCTGTTGATTCCCTAACAATTACCCTTCTAACTATACACAGTTTCTAGGGCTGTTAGCAGCAAGAGTAGTAGTACTTCGCCATCTAAAAAAGCCGATGGAGTACAAAATCCATCACTAGATTCAGCAATATTCTCAATCTAAATCTAAAATAAAGAAGATAAAAAGAAAACAAACTAAAACAACAAGCAAGAAGGCCCGTATAGTGTCAGGATCCCAAGTCATGAACCTGGCAAAGTTCCTTCCTCAGCTTCTGAGAGAACAGTCTGCAGGCATCCATGCTGAGATCAATGGCAGCTGCCAGCGCAACAAAAGCAGCAGCGTCCTCCGTGCAGTTCACATGCTGCACACTGACCTCCACCGAGGGCTTACTGCATTTCCCTTCGCCTTCCACACGCGCAGCCATCACAAACCCTCTGTACGCACTGTATGGCCACAACCCCATTCCGAAGTCCCCACTCCCCCCTCCTCCCCTCGGACTGCTGCAGCTAGGGGATGCAGTGCCTCCCCTCCTCGAAGACCCATGTCGCGCAGGCACAGTATCAGCCAGGTCAATGGAGAACTTTCCGCCCTTGGAAACGCTAAGAGCAGACTCAGCTAACACAATACCATTCTGAGAATCAGCAGGGATAAGTTCAAACCGGTAACCAAGCCCGTCATTAGTCCCCCTTTCTCTCCACGCCTCAAGTCGACCCCATGGCTTCCATGTTCCTTCCCCTGGCCGCAGAATAAGCCATGACCCAGGGTTTGACCTGCTCACCCTATCCGAGCCAGGGGAGGCCACAAACGGAGTCACCATCGAAGCCGCTGCCACTGGCGAGCCCGACAAGTCGTGCACTGTCACTGACCATCCTTTCCTCTCCTTGCCTCCCTTCTCTCTCTCACTCCCGAACGAATGTAGCCACCCCCTTCCGCTCCCTTGCTCTGATTGCAAGGATCTGTCCACAGTTCATTTAATGCATCAATTAATTATCTGTACTCCAACATTATTATTATTACACTCTATTTTATTACCCTAACATTAAGGTTCGCTCTTGTGATTCTCCACAATCTGATTCTGATTCTTCTAAGCAAAAATTAATACCCACAAAATCCTCCTACAATCAAGGGGTGTGTTAATAACTATTTAGCTTGTGATACACAAAAATCATTCTCCTATATTCTCAATAATAATAACTATTTAGTCACTTCCCTTTTCACGTATAGTATCCACATTAATTAAAAATAAATAAACCATTTTTCGCTTAGCGGTCAAAACCGAGGCCTCGGGTACACAATTTTAATTTAACAGTAAATTGTGTGAACCTATAACCTATATGAGACCGGTTATTAATAACCCATCGGATAAACAATAATGCCATCTCGGGTAAAGAATAACGGGGGGGGGGATAATACAATACCTGGTGCGCTGGTGACGGAGGTTGCCAGGAATAGGATGACGGAAGCTAAAATTACAAGTAAAAACAGGCTGACGAATATTGCCTTGGATCTGAAACACTTGAGGGCTACACTCAGGCTCACCATCAAACTGAAAAACAAACCTAGGGTCAGGCTCAGCCCTAACAGTAATAAAAAGCTGCGAACCACCACCATTACTATCACCCGAACCCTTTTGACCCTTTCCAAAGCTAACCCAACCATTACGCCACATTTTAGCCTTGCCAACAGTCCCTTCCACGTCATCAAGCTCAACCACATGCTTGCCTAAACTCCCACCAGAGCTGACCCCACAAGTGGCCCCCACACGGCCAGTGAAGATAGTGATTTTTAGCCTCAGTTTCTTCTTGATGATCATCTTTGGGTTGAAGATTGACTTTCCTACGAGCCGGTCTAGGTCGTCTTTGCTTAGGTGGAAGGTGGCGGATATTGTTTGGGGTTGACCCGGTTCAGGGAAGGTCGTTATTGTCGTTGTGTCGGAAGGTATGTAGGGGATGACCGCGGTCTGAGCCGGGTAGCCTTTTAGTTTTATTTTACAAAAGCATGGGGAGGATGATGGGTGGACGGCGGTTCTTGCCGGTTTTGATGCTACTGGGACTTTTAATGCTAGGTTGCCCACCGTAAGCCTTACGAATGGGCACGGATCCATTCTCTCTCCTTTCTCTTACTTTGCTTGACTTGGATGGGACGATGGGTATGTATAATAATAAAAGTAAAGTGAAAATTATATGATTATATAAAGAAGTGTTTGGTTTAGTCTAGTTAGCTGGGGAGGAGGTGGAGGAAATGGAAAGAGGCGCAGGATAGTAAAAGGGGTTTGGGAATGAGCGTAGAGAACGTATTGGGATGTGCGAGGAGTGATTTCATTTCATTTCATTTCATTTGCTCGAAAAGGGTACACATACACCACTTGAGACAGGAAAAAGAAAAAGGAAAATTAAACCCCGCTTTAACAGTTGGTCACACACACACTGGTAGCTACACAATATAATCAAATCAGGACATTCATCAGTGTGAGGGGTTTTTCAGGTTTTGCAGAAGGGAATGACAATAGGATAAAAATGCAATATTAAAATAATGAATGAGGGTGGGTGAGGGGGTTAGGGGAAGAGGGGGAGGAGTGGGGAGAGGGAGAGGGGGAGACTAGCTTAGGAGAGTGGATGGAGAACAGCTGGAAACAGGCTGTGTACACCCAAAGAAACTGCGGGTATCTGAGGGGGTTTGCCTTCTAACTGGGGTCCCCAGCTTTTCTAAATACGATTAATGATATTTTATATTTCCTTGTTGGAGAATTTTTAAACTGTTTTTTATGTAAGTGTACTATTTTTAATTGGTTTTTCTTGGTATGCTGATTCTTTTCTGACATGATTTCAGGGAAAAATATACTGGTTCATCGGTCCTACGTGCCTGCATGCCGTATACTCACGCTTAATGTCAAAGCTTACTCAGTATTGTATACTTGACTCATTAGCATAAACACACCTCCTAAACAGAAAATTAAAAGAAAGGACTGTACTGCAACTACTGCTCGTTCGTTTCTTTTTTATTTATCTTCCTGTTTTATATTTCTTGTTTTTCTTTTTTCTTTTTTTTTTGCGTAACTTTTTTGTGTAATGGACCTCTTTGTCTTGAGTTCTTGACCACCATTTTGTATCTTTCACTTCACATGTGTGTTATTTTTGGATCTTAAGAGGGGTAATTATATACTTTTTCCATTTTTATTAAACTTATGCTTTTATGAAAGAATATGAATAAAAAGAAAGGGAGGAAGTATCTCATAAGTTATGTCATGATTTATGTTTAGATACCACTATTTTAAATTTGTTAAATATTTCCTCCGTCTTTCCTACTTTATTTGTAGGCTAGGCGTAAAATTTTCTTCCTATTTTCTTTTTGAAATCATTTTCCGGACTCATTTACTTCACCCCTTTCATTTTGCCCATGTGTTGTGGCGTCATTTTTATACCCTAACCTAAACGATTCAAATTATTATCACATTAGTACCCCATTTTTCGATAAACTTTGTGTGATTTATACTTAGGAACAAGAATATGGGATTGATTCGCCGGTCGGGATCAGACCGAGTAGTTATTCGAACTAATTCTCGGTTCTTAACTTTTTTTACAAATGTGATCCCCTTCCGGCCCAAGCTGAAAGCGGTCTAGACATCGAACAAATAAAGATTAAAGCACAAAATAAAGAACAAATACGAGTCTTATTTCGTGTGAATTTCTTTTTCTTTTCTTTTATTAAGACATTCTAGAATTAGTACTATTATATATTGGAGTCATTATATTCACTTCTAAGGAGTGTTTTGATAATTAGCAAAACAGAGAGTTTCTGAAATCTTTTAGTGAGTTTCTTAGTCATGAGTGGCAAACCCGAGTTTGTGTTTATATGTGTCCTTAGAATTTGGTATCTATTGATCAAATTCACCTTAGTTCTTACGTTAGATTGTGCACAAGACTTGAAATTGGTTCAATTTCA
>ONZK01004406.1:4920-17057 GCA_900322385.1 Pharnaceum exiguum | reverse complement strand
CCCCCCCCCCCCCCCCCCGGATGTTGTTCTGTATGTTGACGGCATCCTCACCATTTGTCAATGTGTCATATCATTGTTGATCCCAAAGGCCACCATGGCTACAACATTATGTCACCAAAATCCCTAGTGATGATGGTACACAAAAAATAAAGAATTCCTAGTGTTGATAATACTACTTATTGGAATTTATTTAATATTTATAGACGTGACAAAATGTCGTGAAGACTTGAAAATGTATAGACACTGCCCTTATACCCGATATAAATATTATTGACTCATTGGCACGTTAATAATATCCTAACCCATTTTAATTAATTTGTAAAAGCCCACATGTAGCCTAGCCTAGGAGACAAGAGCAGGACCATGGCGCCAAGCTCTATGTTTTCCCGTCCAGCCTATTTTTGATTGTATATTTCCGTTTCCAAAACATATATACTTGACTTCAGGTGAAACATAACATAAAAACCATTTACTTTGATTACCTTCCCTCTCTCATGTCCAATTCTTAGCCATTAGCCCCCGAATGGAGATTGGACTCCTAAGAATGTACCTCCTTACGATCTTCTAAAATATAAATGAGCAGATGAAAGAGAGACATTGTGGCATTGTTTTGAATTGTTTTGAGTTTGTGGCGTCATGTTGAGTTTGGGGAGAGATATAGGCTATGTTTAAGACTAAGGGATTGAGGACTGGAAAAATATCAAGGGTATGACATATAATTTATTGACAAAGGGGTAGGGTCATGTTCGATTATATCATTTAAATGATACACCTATAAGTCTCAGGTCTTGTTTGATTGGTTTATAGGGTATAAATAGAAAGTGAATAGGATATAAGAATACAATTACTAAAACACAAATGTGGTTCATTCATCTATGTATTGATGATCGTAGCAGATAAATAAGATGCTTCACTCATAAGAGGGAGGTGAAAATATAGTAGTGGTGCATGAAATGGAAGTTATTTTAGCAAAAAGTCATTGTTATATCGTTTTAATAAAATAATAAGAGACATTCATGAAGGTCGTATCATGTGTTGTCCGTCATTGCCTTGCCCTTGCCTTTTCCTTTTAACTTTTAACTTTCATAATATAAAAAATCTAATATTTGTATTATTAAATCAAGAATTTTACATTTTTTTAGCTCTTTGATCCGTTATGTCATACGTCATCCCATTTTTCGAATTTGTAGATTCTGAAGAATAAGGGATGAAAGAAAAAGAGGGATACCTTCTTTTTTTTTGGTAAAATAAGATTTTATTTCCCAAAACCAATTCACACCTCAATGAGGTCATATACAAACGTATCAGTTCTTTTAGACTAATTACAAAATAGCGCATAATAGCACTCATAACTCCCTATTACATAAACTAAAATTGTAAAGCTTACAACTTATAGAAAGTCATATCTCCATCCATCTCTTTTAGTCTTCAGTAAGGAGATCACTCTAGTTCTGACTTCAAAACATAATCGGGCAATTACACTTTCAGGCCTCTCAACTTTATACTCCCAGACAACAGTATTCCTAATTCTCCATATCTCATATATCAGAGCCGGAAGACTTGCATAATAAATCTTCTTGATCTCCCTTTGCTTTTTGCATTTCCTGTCAATGCTCTTCCAAATAGTCACCACATCAGTAGCACCACCACTTATCTTCATCTTTGCCTTCCATAGCTGCAGGCATCTTCTGCTTACAGGACAATGAAAGAATAAATGTAGACTTGTTTCTTGGGTACTCTCACATAAAGGACATGAATCTGCAATATTCATAAACTTGGCCAGCTTCTGTCTTGTCTGTAGTTTATTCAACATTTGGAGCCACACAATAAACGAGTGCTTAGGGATATTGTATCGATTCCACACTAATCTTGCCCAACCAACATCTGGACCAACATTTTCCATCCATCTATATGATGTTCCTATTGAGTACAACCCAGTATAACTATGCATCCAACGACTTCCTTGAAAGCCTGACTTGATTTTGTCTTTAACTGCACAAATTTTTTTCCATGACCAACTCGCATCTATGCCAGGAATATAATCCTACCACTCAGTCTCCTTCAAGTACACCTGATTAACCCATTTAATCCATAAAATATCAGCCTTGCATGCAACATTCCAAACTAGCTTCCCAATTGCAGCAACATTACAAATTAGACAGTCTCTAATACCCAAACCACCCCTCTTTTTTCTTTGACATACACTCTCCCATCTTACTAATGGCACTTTTGTTGTAATAGACTTCCCATCCCACAAGAAGGACCTACATACACTTATTACTAATTTTCTTTTTTCACAAAGTTAAAAATGAGATAGTTTGTAAACATGGAAGGAAGTGAGGTGGAGACTCGTTTGGTTACCTCACCATTCCCATGGGATTGTGAGAATCCTAGGAATTTTGTTTTTTTTTTTTGGTTTAGTTTGGTTGCCCACTATACATGGGAATTGTGTTCCCATGGGAATCACTTTCTCACAAAAACATGGGAATTTTGTTCCCAAGCTTCCCCATGATTTCCACATGGGATTTTCATTCCCACACTCATCCAAACAATTTTTGTAACTTTCCCATCATTCCTCCTTTCCCATCATTTTGCAAATTGCATAGGAATTAAATTCCCATGGTGAAACAAACGAGTCTCTGAGAATGAAAGAAAGAGACAAGAATTGTTGAAATTGTTCTTAAGTATTGATGTTGTAGTGTTTAGGGTTGGAAACAACATACCTAAACTATATTACACTTTCCTAGTAAGGCTACATCCCATGGGAGAATTGATAAACAAACAACCTCTATATTTGTATCTTATACCTGTGGCTTTGGTTCTCATTTTTTGGTTGGTTGATAATCCCCATCTTGTTTACTGTGCATTCCATGTAAAATAAGTTGTCACACCATTATTAATTTAAAAAACTAATCGACACAAGTACCGATGAAAAATAAGCATTTTTATATAAGTAAGACTAATATAATTATATATATATATATATGAATACTAGGTATTCTCATTGACTAATAAGAAATTTTATGGAGTTAATTCACAAAATAAGGTTGGATCAATAAATAATTCCCAATATAGGCTATATTCAAAAAAAATTCCCATTATGGTGTTCACATAGATCCAAACCTGATTTTCTTTTAAAAATTAATAATAACCTATTTATTAGTTTGCATTTTATATTAAAAAATACTTTTGTGCTGTCATACAAATGGAACAAAGGGTGAAATGTCTTCTAAAACCTTACGATATCATATTGTAAAGAATTGTGGGCATGAGGAGGGGTTAATCTATCTTCCATTAGCTACTGATGTGTGATGGCATGAATCATATATGGCGTGAATCATATATCCATAAGAATCAGTAGCCTAATATTTGGGGACTTTCATTGGCTTGTGTTCTCAGGGCCATATTGCTCCTTTTTTTAATATTCTAACAAATTACTAATGTCACTACTTGTTTATCTGATATATTTTTCATCATTCAGATAAGGTTTAATTAGTTGCCATCTATCTATGCACCGTTGTATGCTAAGAAAATTCATATCTTTTGCACGCCTACTAGTTGTTTTATAAACTGCCCATGAAATTTTTTGTGTACAAGGAGATATGTATTTTGGGTTATCAGACCACGAAGTCTAATGAAATAGTTTTTTGGAAGAAGAAAAATAAAGGTTGCATTTTAATTCTCTAAACTATTTTTTTTCTTTTTGAATTTTAAGAAAAAATAGGTTTTGTATGAGAAAATTAGGTTTGGATTGGACACCATAGAGCATCTCCAATCCAAGCATCACTTGAACTGGTGCTTGGAGGAGAGATACTACAATTAAAAAACTTAGCTCCTGTTAAGCCCTTTCTACTCCAATGCAAAACTACTCAAATTGGTGTTACGGTGGCCCCACTAAACAATTTATTAGCCAATCAAATGATTTTAACTTTTATTTTAATGAGATAGCACTAGTGCCTAAATTTGCACCGGTGCTTTTGAAACATCAAGATAACACCTCTCTTTTTAATCCTAACATTAAGATGGCACCTTCTCTCTCCTCAAGCACCCCCTAAAAACTAGCCTATTGGAGATGTTTGATGAGAATTATTTTTAAATGTAACCTATATTGAGAATTATTTGTTGCTCCAACCTTACTTTGGGAATTAACTCAATTTTATGTGACAAATAATTCTACCCTTCGCGTGGGAATTTCATTATTGTATCTTTTTATGTTTTTTTAAGGTGTTTTCTATTTATTTTTTATTGTCACATACACCAGGTGTAAAATTGTATAAACTAGACCTAGAGGATAATTCCAGAGAGATTTAATGGTGAAATCCTCGTGAGCTTTTTTTCATCCCGTACCTTTTTTCTAGTGAAATCCTCTATAGTATATCGGAGGAAGATGCTCATTTCTTCTGCAAATGTTTGAATCAAGATACTCCGATACTATTAGTTTGGCATTTCAAATCCATTTTGATGAACAATAATTTGAAATCAAATTACTGAGCCCAAATAGAACCGAACCCTTCAAGTTATTTATGTACTCCGTACATCACTATACATATATATAGGATGTTTAAAATACAAAGGGAAAACAAGGTTATTATGAATCTCATCAACTAGTATACAGAAAGAGACAGAAAAAACCCATTTAGTATCAGGTTATTGTGGTCCAAATCAAGATTATGATATCGTTGCTAACGTCCTACTAATATCTAACAGAAATTAGTAGTTACAGCGCAAGTCCACCAGCGCACAACCACGGATAATAATACAGCACTGTAGCCTTGTAGTCCTAGCAGCACTAGAAATGTGTTGCAGGAAGCATGGCCCAATTTCAATTCACCCATCTGTCCCAAAGAGATGCACAGCAGCACAGACCAGGTATCAAGCTGTTATAAACGGTTAAAGGACTGCGTCGGTGTGGATGTGTTCACAAAACAAAAACTTCTACAGGTATCAAACTATCAATCATATACATTTGACAAGATGACTGTTCAAGGCCCCAACTCCGTAGCATTGATGGAATTACTCTGCCAGCGTCCCCAGTGTGGCTGATAAAATCTTTAGGGACTTTAAGACAAAGAATTCCTCTTTTTAGATATACAACAGTAGCCACTGGTAGTGAAGCCTCCCTTCAAAGAAATGCAGAACGCTACTGAACTCTTGCATAAAAGAAAGGCCGTAGAGGTAGTACCAAACTAGATAAGCTCATTTGATTGCAATGCTATCAGATAACTTCCAAGTATTATTATCATGTATGACCACATTCATCTCTTCCGAGAGATGTACCACAAAATTATTTCATATTCTTCCTGTCTGATTTTATAGCCTCATAGGAGACCAAAACCTCTCTAAATCTCGCTTCAGCAGCCTCTGCATGAACATTCTAAATTGTTAAGGAGGCACCAAAAAGTAGGCCCCGAATCAGCGAAATTGGATATATGCTATGTTACTTGTAAAATCAAACAAATTTCATGCAATCCATACCTTTATTATCTTGATTTTGATCTGGGTGGTACTCCAGTGCTTTTACCCTGAAGGCTGACTACAAAATTTTAAAAGTTCATGTCACAAATGCACCCTCTAAACAACTGAAGCCAAGAGGGCGGCGAAAAGGGAAAAACAATCAATGAGATGATAGTAGATAAACATGGACATTAACTTTCATTCTTGACAATAGTAACAATAAAAATACATAAAGAACATCCAATAGTATGCCCAAATCTGCCATTATCTTGCTAGCAAATAGTTATTCAAGTCTCTTACAAAGCTCAGGTAAACCACTCAAGGATTCCAAAGAGGACAGACAATGATCTATGGCACGACGGTGAGATAAACTTGCATCAATCAACAATGAACATCCCATGATTCTAAAAAGGAGCTGACAATCATTCGACTAAGGTTTGAATACTCCAAGCTGCTTTTTACAATGGGAATTCTAATTGCAATTGATTAATAGTTCAATTTTAACAGTCTACTTTTGCTAGGACCAAGAACTTGAGCTAATTTAAACAGCCAAAAAGTCATGTTTCCCTGGTTCTGAGATATCACAAGTTTTGTAGCCCAAGCCATTTCGGGGCATACACTGACTCAAGCTTCAATAGGAATAACGAAGCAATTATAAAACCCTTCTTACCCTTGTTATAGAACCCTTTTCTGTATGCATCTTTTACACAAAGAAAATTCGTTCTAAACACTTATGTTGTCCGATGAAAATCATTCCTAAAATTTCAAGAATACATACAGCTGTAAATTGGCTTTACCTCCCTCACACCCTTCCCCCTCTCCTTAGGAGAGTATCACAAAACCCTGCGTAATGGAGGGATCCGGTAGACTTAACAGTATGACACTCTATCTTCAGCAATTAAGTCGGTCATTGCAGAAGTGGCAGCAAATCTGATTTGTATACAAACTTTTTCTATCTATGCAGGTGTGGGACGAAGAAAGGATTCGATGGAGTGAACACTAACTTGGACAGCTGTCGGACAATGATGGCCCCGCCACTTTCTTAAATTGAATTTACAACAGCCAAAGACTTGGGAGGGCAGTAGTTTGAGTGTACTCAGAAAGCAAAACTCAAAACGAAGGTGGCTCTGGAAAAATCCAAGTCCAATCCAAGATAAAGGGACTAAAAGTTCTTGTATGAGGGGATCTATAGACAGCATGACAACCTTTTTATTTAAATATTCCCCTTGGAAGGGGGGGCAGGAGAAAGAGAAAGATGTGAGGCATCAGGCCAACCCAGGCTAGAAGAGTCCCTCGGTGCGATAGCAGAGCAAAAGCAGCTCACAGACACGGCGACTATATTACCATATATGTCTCAAAACACATCTTGAAATCAGCTCTCTATTGTTTAAAACAGAGAAAAGGTTTGCGTACATCTTGACCCTGCAGACCCTTGTGGAATGGGGATTAGTGGGTTGCTGTCGTCATTGTACCTCTTTAAACACATACTTGCTAGATTGATATTTCACAATACTCAGAGCACAAACATAACATTAAACATGCAACCAGCCTAAGCTTGGTGCAGCAGGATAAGAGCCACCTTCCACACAGGTGGTGGAGTCCAAATCCCATTCAGGATAAGGTCAATGACCCCACACCAACCCCCCTTTCAAATACTCAGTCCATCAGCCCCCACACCTAGGCTAACATAGGTAACCCAAGAGTTAGGTTCCTTACCTGCCTAATAATAATGCAATAACACAAAAGGGATGAATACAAGTCAGGCAATATTACACAAAATTTATTAGAAATTTAGAACATCACGGTTTTACATAACAACATAGCCTCAATCCCAAAACTAATGACATCACATAGTTTTTTTTTTTGTGTGTGTGACATGTAAACCACTGATGAAACTGAAAACATCAGTGTTACATGTCACAATAAAAGGAGCTATGTCCCCAATTCAAAATATATTGAAAAGAAATGAAGCAAGAGATTCAAACCTTAAACCACTAAGGAAAGTACCATATACTTCTCTTGTAAAGCTCTTAGTAGGGATGTGAATAGGACATGGACCTTGACCTTATCCAGGCTTGCTAGACCCTACCTGATTATATATGGTATGGGTTTAAATTTTTTTTAGATCCGATGGATCCGGGTAGGGTCTGAGACCCGTTAAAATTAAACGGGTGTAGGTCAGTATCCGAACTACACACCCGTTCAAAAAATAAATAAAAATACAGCTACACCTACAACAGTTGAACAGTATATAGAACTTGTATTTGTAGAATTAGATTTTATGGTATTCTTAAATTTCTTTTTTTTTTAAAATTGTAATCTTAATCATGTAAATTTGTAAAAATAATGCATTCTGCACTCTACGGAAGGCATGAACGTGTTGAAGAGTGGTAATGTGCTTGTTGAAATGTTATTGTGATCTACAATGGTTAAAATGAAAAATGACGAAAGACACTCTAAAGACTCGTTAAGCCTGTAAGAACCACCAGGTGCGGATAAAGGACTAAATATTTTGGACCCTGTTCAGGGACTTTACCCTGAACGAATCCAGGTATGGCTGGACCAGACCTAGACCATACCTGTTGACATGTTGACCCAAGACATAGGGTCGTTGGGGGTATAATGCAAATGAGACAGAGGCTTTAGAAAGTAAACAAATTTAATAACCTTCCATGTCCATTTTAAAAAAACTTCCATTGATTTCTACCCTTCTCTTTTTCCTAAACTATAAATTCTTAAAGAAGCAGGCAAGTTGATTGCCTCAAAAATTCACCAAAAGCAGCCTAATCGCCTTAGATTATCTCTTGAACATTGCCAATCCTTGGGTGTCCTGACTTGCCTTAGATTATCTCTTAAATCATAGGTGCAAATTTCTAAACTAAGGCTCCAGAATTCATTGTGGAACAGAACTCAAATCATAGGTGCAAAAAACTTATTTATTAAGAGACAGCCTAAAATAAATAAACACCTGATTCATTATGGAATAGAATTCAAATCAATGTGTTAAAAACATTTTCTATTTTCATCAGAACAACAAAACAAAGTCCTGCAAAAATCACATATTCCTTGTTTAACAAAAAAATAATCTCATTTGCATTTGAATGATAAAGATTAGCACAAAAGCAACATAGGGTTACGGTTACACTATTGCAAAATCTATCGCAAAGCTTAAGATCAAGTTTGAGATTGTTTAAAGTGAAATGTATACCTAATAGAAGTTGACGAAGAATTCATAATACAAATTGAGGTGCCGACAAGAATTTTGAAACAACAATAACAACATACCATTAATTCATGTTAATCCCACTAGTTGGGGTTATAACACGGAATAAAATGGAATTCCAAGTTTTTTTTTTAAATAACATGGGTATCTAGGCTTTGCAAGTAATACACACAACACACACGTAAACGGACATGGAACAGAGAAAACACCTAGACACTACAAGCGCATATACACACACACACCACAAAAGTACACCATTAGACAATACAAACAAACACAACCACACACCTGCACGCAGGAGCACATTAACCGACTTAAACCTCAAATAAAGTCCTATACTTGGATTATTTTATTTCTCTTCATCTCCAACCATGCTCTAGTCCAGCCCAAGTAGGGCCATATCCAACTTAACCACCATCATTCTAAATAACCATTGAAAATAATTACCACAAGAGTATAAGTGCATCATAGTACCTTAATCTCTTCATCCGTGTAAGGTTTGGACCTCACCCTGCAGAGGAAGACAACACAAAAGAGCATGTCACACTCAAATACCAAGAATGGGCAGCCATAGAAAAATGTGCAAAATAACTCAAATGTTTTTCCTATCATGATGGGGTGAGTCTGTTTTACTAGAATATTGGATCAGGTTACAAAGTAGAACAGAAAGTTACACAAGAGACCAGTTTTACTTCGAGCAGAAAGAAAAACTACTCCAACAGAAAATTCACTGAAACTCACTAATAACACGTGATAAAGAAAAACACTGACACTAATGATTGCGCATTTCAGAAGCAGAAAAACAGCTGGCCAACAACAAAAACAGATGCTGACATATCTTATCTGCAGTGAAATATAACCCACTGCCAACTAATTAGAATGATGAATACAGGAAAGAGACAAACTTGAAGGAATCTCGTATACCAAATTTTTGAGGGTTTCGCTTCCCAACGATGCTCAACAACTCAATGAATTAATCTTTTTTATGCCATTTAAGTCCTAAAGGATCACATGGATTTCTATACACTGATAAAAGAAGAGGGTTTCCCATGTCCTGACAATTACCTATCGAGACCTAAAACCGCATAATGGCGAGATAAAGAATAATTTCCAGTCTGCTGAGGTGTCTGACGATTACTCGTCTTGCGGTCTCGATAAGAAGAATCGGATGTCCAATACCAATCTTCTCGCTCGAAGTGCTGGTGAAAAGCACCAGGTCCGTTTTCTCTCCAGCTCTCATAACCTTTCTTATATTTGTTTCTCTCCCTGTTGAATACACTCTGCATACGCTTTATACGTTCCTGAGAGTGAAAAGAAAATCAGCATATAATCAAAATGAAAGCACGGGGCTCCTCTATAAATTTTTTAAAGAAAAAAGTAAACAGCTCAATAATTCAATTAGCGGTTTTACAAGAAAAAAAGAGCTGTAAGGAAACCCAGTTTCTTGAGTCAGAATGGGATTCCTCCATAAAGGAATACACAGTCAAGGTCCAGCAGAAGCTACATAAACTTATTCATGCATCTCATCATGCATCAAGACAAATTATAAGTTGGCATGACTTCAAAAAGTTGTAAGCCAATACCATTGGGAGGATGAAGGATGAAATAATAATCCGGTAGAAGAGCTCATGATTACAATTTTAGATATCAGGTAAACCATGCAGTCTAGAGTCTGGACTCAAAAATTCGAGACGACCGACTTATCTGACAATTACTTCATTTAACTGCTATTTTATATGAGATAACAGCTAGACAACTTACCACTCTCTCCATCTCTTCTTCGTATTCCTCCTGCATCCGCTGTCTATATCTCCTTCGAGCATCCTCTTGAAAAGCTGATCTAAAGGAACCAGGTTTTGCTTTCCACGACTGTGACAACTGTAATTGAAGAATAGTGTGCCACCGTAAGCTAGTCTATCTCATAACATTATCATATACAACTACAACAACCTAGAGTAATCCTCATTCCATGGAGGACTGGGGAGGGGAAGTCATCAATTTTTTATAGAACAGTACAAAATCCTGATGCAAATTAACCAAAGGAAGTCGCACGGTAATGTTCATAACAGAATGACAAAGGACCGCGACAGAAACAAACAATCATTAGACAAGCAATAGACACTAAGATACAAAACCTGGATTAATGCCCACACCATTTCACATACTCTTCTATACACTCCCTCTCTCCTCAGTCTTCTCCGCTAGTCCTTTTTCGGATGTACCCACATCTTCTTGCCATATCTCTCTTCGGCAATTTTTTTTTTTGAATGAAAGGACAAGTATGCTCTCACACCCATGTGCATGAACCCCTTATGACTACAGCCCAAGGGTACTTTTTGCACTATTGCTTCACCTATTTTTGTCTATATTGCTAAGTGTGCTATTTACGAAGGGGAAAAAGATTGTGGGACAGAGGAAGTATGTTAAACGGACTAAGACAAATGAAACCACAAGAACTATAGGTTGTTATTTCCGATTTGGACTCATCTCCCACATGAAAAACAAAATTGGAGCAACATAAACCATATTCCCAGGAATAGGACAGAGAGACAAACCTCTTTTCAAGAATGAAAAGTACAGAGCCAGATGTACAGGATGAAGAATGTGTCCATACATATTTTATCTAACTACATTTTGCAAATCCTCATACAACATAATAACCAGGGATATTAATTTTGTGGTTTAAGGCCATATATGGGACAAACGTACAATGACTGAACCACAAGATATATTTTTCTTTTTAGATAAGAAAATTTTTTTATTAATGGATTGGAGGACATAGCTGTCCTCGTAACAGCAAATTACAAGTTAGACCAATACCTTTGCAAAATAGTCAAAGGATAGTCTACAAATGCTCCAGCACTTTTAGCCCACAAAGAGGCTAAATAAGTAACGCGATCCCATAACAAATCAGGGTTATAGACACAAGCTCCAAATTTAGGAAAGACTCTTGCATTCCGCTCAAGCAAAATGCACCACAAGATATATCATGGTAGCTTAATTGCCACATCATTACAGAATTTATCAACAATCACAAATTGATCAAACCACAATAGTATTAGAAACTTCCCTCGTGCTTTCTCACAAACCCAATCCTAATAGCTCTTCACGAACCTCTCATGAAATTTAAGAGTACAAGAACTCTCTTAACTCTACTTGTCGAGTGTTACAAACATTTGTTTGTAATGTTAGCCGACCCAAATAAGATTTGGGATTAAACGTGTAATCTTTCGTAGAAGCCCTATGGAAACATTTACATGATCAGATTTTCTCTTAGCTTGAAACAGGTTACAAGAAGCGCCAATTGCGCTTAAACGCACCAGCCTTTGTTCATAAGGAAGTCTGTACTCTTCTCTCCCAAAATGCAATCAACAAATTAATCACTCCTTTCAAAGACCTGGGTGTTGCGCTTCCATATTCCAAAATATGGCTATAGCAGTATAACCTCACTATGCCATAG
>ONZK01004405.1:0-16383 GCA_900322385.1 Pharnaceum exiguum | reverse complement strand
GACCGGCTTTTTAACCGGTTCTTGATCGATTATGACAAAAAAAAATTAAAAAAAAAGTTTTAAAAAATTAATTTAAAATAAATTTAAAAATAACAGTTTTAGCCATTTTTTAAAACCGGTTAAACCAGTTAAACCGGTCGAACCAGTGACCCTGTTGAGAGACCGATTCGATGTCCGATTTGGTTTTCAAAAGATTGCTTAATTAATAGAGATGACATAAGGAGGATTTCAGCAACCTTGATCCCCTTAACTCGAGTAGGAGCGTGGATACAGGGGGTTGGGATTTGGCGGTTTCGTCAAAGTTGCAACAAAAATGGAGGAGAATGGACCCAGTGGCGGATCTTGTATGGGACATGGGGGTACACTTGTACCCCTAAATTTAGAGAAAAAACTGATAAGTATCAGTTCTAACAGTTAACTATCAGTATAGTATCTTGGTTTAGCTGGTAGAGATGTCAGTTTTTGCCCTGGAGACGAGAGTTCGAAGCCTATAACTAAACGCAGTGTTTTTTTTTCAAAGACCAAGAAGCTAGCTGTGTGGGGTCTTGAATAAGATAAAAAAAAAACTGTAAATATTGAAATTTCGTGAAACCTAGCGACTAGCAATTCATTTCTTTCTCTTGTTCTTGTACATGTATTACACGGTCTACAGTCCACACTACTACCCACCACTTTTTCAAAGACCAAAAAAAAAAAAACAAATCACTACTGATCATAATCTTAAATGTTTATTAAAAAAAGTATGTAATCTTCTCCAATTCTCCAAAGCATTTTAACATTTATCATTAGTCAGTTCTTTGACTATTAGTCAAAAATACAGCTGGTGTATGAGTTTTGTTTTTGGTATTCTCTGCATAATAGTGATAGAATTGGTGTAAACATGTAAATTAATAAATTGTACTTTGTATGAATATGATAAAGGCTCATTAAAGGTTATGCACTTGTCTTTCATTTTTCCTCTAAATCTTAATTTAAGTACTAATAATGATACGTATAACACTTCAAAATTAGAAAATCGTAAGGATAAATGTGTTTTTCTTCTAACCAAATTTGAAAATTAATTGGTATATTAGTTATAATTCTGACCAAATCTATTTTCATAAATATGACCCTATATAACTGTTACATTGTAACTTTTGTTAGTCATGAGTGTTTAACGTCTAAATTCAATATTTATTATTCCTCATTCCGTACCCCTAGACTCAAGTTCAGGATCCGCCACTGAATGGACCGGGGATGAATGGTTATGGAAATTAAACCGTGCTATGAAGGGTAGGGTATAGGATGGAGGTTAAAAATCCGTAGTACAACACGTATAAAGGCTGGTCCTTACCGATCCATCCTCGCGACTAGATATCGCAGAATTTTACTCGATCTGAAATGATTGGTTAGTCAGATCTGAAAAAATTTGATTTCGAACATCAAAACTCGACCTGAACCCGAAATTAACCAAATGAGAAAAACATTTGAGTTAATATCTGAGTCAAACACAACTCAGTCGAAACCCGTTTGTTTAATATAATATTCATAAATATACATTTTACAATTTTAATTTTTCAAAACATCATAAAATAATAATATTTTTTAGTGATAATATTTTTAATTATGATAAATTAATAAAAAAGAGGAAGTTTATCGAACAAAAAAAGTGTACAAACCCGTAGTCTTAAACTCGACCTGAACCTGTTAAGACCTGAAAATGTCAAACCAAAACAACCGAACCCGGAAAAAATTGACCCGTAATGACTGAACTCAAACCTCGTCTGACCGACCTGATTGCCACGTCTACTCACTACGCCCTTGTTCTTTACCAGTTTTAAAAACTTAAGATATTAAGTTTAGTTAAATTCAGTAACCTCGTTTCTTTTGATCATAAATAGCTTTGACACCGATATTGGGTTGTTCATTAGAACTTAATTGTACTCTACATTACTCAACTAATTGAATTGGAAAAAGCTGAACTATTTGTTTAACTATTTGACACTAAATTAATTATCAAAATTGTACGGTTACGAAACTCGGAAACTAGATTGTGAAACCCTTTCAATGATATACTAATAAGTAATAACTAAGAATGGAAGTTGGGATCAAAACTTATTACGTTCACAAGTAAGAGTTGAGTACTAAACTAAACTTAAAATATTGACACCATGGCCATTCATTTATAGATCATCAGAAAAGTTTCACTAAGTAATTTCATAAGAACCTAATATTGATAGAAGATTTGCACTCCAAAATCAAAGGGTTCACGACTTGCAAATAAAGAGTAACTAGAAATAGTATTTGTAGAAATATAGTATAATAGGACAAATCTTTTCGGCCAAATAAATATTGATCTAATATAGATACAGAATCATTTACATGTCATTAGAAATGTGTCCATACATATTTCCTTAAAGCCAATATTGAAATATTTTTGACATGTAATCATAAGTCAAAATAATAAAAATTAATGTTTTACTTAGCATAATTTATTTTAGCTTCATTGAAGTGAGTTTAGTTTAGTTAACTTTTGTTCAGCTTATAGAAACTAACTTGAAATTTTGACCAGAATAACAATCCTTGTCAAAGTATTTCCAAAAATAACAATATTTGAAAACTTATTCCCGCTATATCAATGAACTCGATTTATCAAGTAATTCCCCTAATAATATAGCAAAGTGAACCGGTCTTCAAAAGGTAAATTCTACTTGGTCCAATCAGTTGACAAAATTATTAAAGGAAATGCAAAATCTGTATCTTCCTCTCCATGACTATTAAACTCTTCACTCTAGCCATCCTTGATCTGGCCAGGAACACTTTCTTTTCGTTCACATTGTTTGGTAGGTAGTATTTAGCATGAGTAGTTAGTATTTTCATGTTATAAGAGTAGTTTGACTTGTTAAAAATGCTCTAAATATGTTTGGTGAGGTTGAGCAAAATACTCTTAGAGAAAATGCTCTTGTGAAAAGTATTTTGCAAGAGTATTTTATTTTTCATTTGTTTTGCACTAGAATCTGCTAACAAATAACTGAGAATTTACCAAACAAATCGAACTTTCTCATTCTAACTGTTAGTCAAAATTGCTCATAATAATTGCTAATGTTTTCTCCCAAACAAGGCCGTTAGCTGACACTTGAATGTTCTGGCCTTGCAACCCCAAAATTAAGTTTCGACTTATCCTAGGTCAATCTAATCACTCCATTCTGAGTTTCTGAGTCTCTGTCCCCATCGTCGTGATCTATGTCCTAATTGTTGGGCCATGGTCCCTTCCTATGTGGAAAAACCATTGTGCTTATTTATTTTTAGGGGCAACCCATGAGGCTCTTGACCCAAGTCCTAAAGCATCCCAGTAGAGTAGTATACAGTTGTATACTTCTAATAACACCAACACACACACAAATATACATTCATCCAAAGTGAGTGAGAGAAACGTGTGAAAACAGAGAGGCTGTTCTGCCCAGTTTCAGCCTGCGCAGTCTTCATCAAACACCTTGATGGAAGGGCAAACGGTGTCGGTTTGAGCTGATTCTTGAAACCGCTGACAGAGGACATCTTAGGCGATAATCTAAACGGTGGTGATCGGGTTTTCCTTCACCGTTTGGGTAAAAATACTGTCTGCAACGGAGGGTCTATTTTTCTGGTGATATTCATCAATCTTCTCTTTTCTATTATTTTTGATTACTCTGTAATCTTTGTTGTTGTCTTGTATAGCTGTGTTGGAACTGGAATTGAGTTTTTGTAACCTTCCTTTTGATTATAGTGAAGTTTTGTGGTTTTTCTTGGGGTACTCCCGTTTCCACGTTAAAAAGATTGTGTCTTTCTTATTATTTTGTTGATTGATTGATTATCTAGTATTGTTACTCTTCTTTGAGTATTGTAGTGTTGATATTGGTAGATAAAGGTTGGTTCTTTGTTGAGAATTATTGATTTGCTAGTTGCCTAGTTTGAACTAGAGACTTTGGGGCTTATTTCTCATCAATTGGTATCAGAGCTTTGGGTTGTTTGTTGTTTAATTAGAACCATGGATTCTAATGTCAACACTAGTAGGATTAGGGGCGTTCATTTTCGGTTACCTTAAAATGGTAACCGAAACCAAACCGAGATTTTCAGTTAACCGAAATTTTCGGTTCGGGTTACGGTTATCCGACTAACCGTTTTCTGGGATCAGACTAAGCAATTTTTTTTTAGCAAATCAAATATCTATTTTATTACGTTGCTGCATCTTCTGAAATAACATCCAGTACAATATCAGGAAGGGGCTATTCCACCAGAACATATCAGACACATCAAAATTAAAATACCCATAGAAACATTATTATAATTGCACTTCACTCTTTATCTCCAATAACATTTACACTGATCGAACATTGCATTACCGCAGCAGCAGCACGACACTAGCAGGCATGAGCATACATCATCATCCCTCTAAAGACCAATTATCATCAGCACTACACTAGTAGGAGTTTACTATCAGCATTCAGCAACACAACATACATCACCAATTATCCAACACAACTAAAAACAAACCCAAACTCCCCTTATTACTTAATACCCACTTACAAACTATCTACTCATCATTATCTCTCTAAAGACCATCAACCAAAAATAAAGAAAAAAACATAGGATGTAATATGACAAGAGAGAGAGTGCATATTGAAAGAGTGAGGTGCAGTGATAGCAAATTTATAGAGTGATTTGGGAGGAAATAGGAAATTATTTGGGTGAGAGTGGTAGATCGAATTAGATGATAGTAATATGTCGAATGGGTATTTGCTTGTAGTAGTGTTGATTTGGGGCAATCTGGGTGGAAATCGATTTGGGGGTGATTTGGGGGTGAGGGAGAGAAAGGGGGGAGAGAGATGGGGGTGGGGAATAGCGGCTGTAATATTTGAGTGAAAGAAACCCTAAGTCTTTGTGTCTGTGTAAGTTTTTTTAAAAAAAAAAAGGAAAAAGAAAAAACCTGGGTTTTCGGTTTTTCGGTTAACCGAAGATAGCAAGACTGATAACCGAAACCGAACCGAAATAAAATCGGTTATTTCGGTTCGGTTAACCTATTCTAAATATCGGTTCGGTTACCCTAAATTTCGGTTCGATTTATTCGGTTTTCGGTTCGGTTTTCGGTTTCGGTTTTTTTTTAACAGCCCTAAGTAGGATGGTTAGTTTGAATGGTCAAAATTATCATCTTTGGAAAGGAAAGATGAAGGACTTGTTATATGTTAAAACTTGGCATCGTCCTATTTTTGACAATACTAAACCGTCTAATAAACCGGATGAAGTTTGGGCGTTTGAGCATGAACAAGTGTGTGCCTATATTCGTCAGTGGGTAGATGATAATGTTCTTAATCATATCAACAATGAAAGTAATGCAAAGGCCTTGTGGGATAAACTTGAGACTTTGTATGCTAGTAAGACGGGTAACAATAAATTGTATTTGATCAAAAGGTTGTTGGGGCTGAAATACAAAGATCGTTCTTCCATGTCTGATCATCTGAATGAGTTTGAGAGTCTCATGCAACAATTGTCGGCCATGAACATTAAGTTCGATGATGAAGTGCAAACACTTTTGCTTCTTGGGACTATGCCGGACACTGATTCTTGGGACACATTCCGCATGACCCTTAGTAATTCAGTCCTTGGTGGAGGAAAGTTGACTTTAGATGCTTCTAAAGTTAGTCTCTTGAATGATGAGATGAGAAGAAAAACCTCTGGTGTGTCATTGCAGTCCGAGGAAGCTGTAGTTGTTGAGAATCGAGGAAGAGGAAAGTTCAAGAGCTTTAATGGCAATGAGAGAGGTAAAAGCCGCAGCAAGTCTAGAGGTAGATATAAGAATGTGAAGTGCAATTATTGTAATACAATGGGGCATATTCAGAAATTTTGCTATCAGTGGAAGAGGGGAAAAGGAGGCAGCCAGCAGCATGATAAGTCATCAGAGAAGAAAAATCAAGACAACGATGACCGAGCTGTTACTGTGTCGTGTGATGATCTTATTGTCGTGTACGATGAGAATCTAGTCAAGTTTGCCAATCACGAGTCAAGTTCGGTAGTGGATAGTGGTGCTTCACTACATGTTACATCGAAAAAGGAGTTCTTTTCTACTTATAAATAAGGTGATTATGGTGTATTGAAGATGGGAAACGATGGCTTGACAAAGGTCGTGGGCATTGGAGATGTTTGTTTGGTCACTGACACGGGTTCGAAATTGTTGCTCAAGAATGTGAGACATGTCCCTGATGTTCTTTTGAATTTAATCTCCACTGGTAAGTTAGATGATGAAGGCTTTTGTAGCACTTTCAGAGATGGAAAGTGGAAGCCTTCAAAAGGCTCATTGGTCGTTGCTCATGTAAAGAAGTCCTCTAGTTTGTACCTTATGCAAGCTGCAATTTCCAGCGACATTGTTCATTTTGATGAAAATGACCCATCTGATTTGTGGCATAGACGACTAAGTCATATGAGTGTGAAGGGTATGAGCTGTTTGTGTAAAAAGAATTTGTTACGAGGCTTGAATGGTGTGAAGCTTGAAAGGTTCCCTCATTGCATGGCAGGAAAGTAGACTAGAATTTCATTTAAAACTCGCCCTCCTTCCAGAAAACCGAATTTGCTGGACTTAGTGCACTAAGATGTTTGTGGTCCTTTGAAGGTACATTCTCACAGTGGCGCACTTTATTTCATAACCTTTATTGATGATTATATTACTCTCGAAAACTTTGGGTGTATGCCTTGAAAACCAAAGACCAAGTTCTTGATGTTTTCAAACAGTTTCAAGCTTTGACTGAGAGGCAATCTGGCAGAAAATTAATGTGATTACGTTCTGATAATGGCGGTGAGTATATTGGGCCACTTGAGGATTATTGCAAGTCGGTGGGTATTAGGCATCAGAGAACGCTTAAGATGAATTTGGCTACAGGGTTTATGATCTGAAAGCGAAGAAGTTGGTTAGAAGTCCAGATGCAATATTCGTTGAAGATTAGAATGTAGCTCATATTGAAAAAGAAAATGTCCAGGAATGCATACCACCACAGGCCAGTGACTTGGTCAGTTTAGACCTCCCTCCAATGTCATCTACACCTGCTCAAAACAATGGCGAAGGCAACCAAGACCCTGTACTTGAAGATCAGAATGATAATGCTGATGAAAATGATGAAAATGCTGCTGTAGACTATACTAATCAGCCAGCTCCGGTCAGAAAATCTTCCTGTCAACCTCAACCTTCTACAAGGTATTCACCCGAGGAGTATGTGCTCGTGCTCTTAAGTGATGGGGGAGAACCCTTATTGTACAAGGATGTTGTTGAGTGTGATGACAATGAGCGTTGGCTCGATGTAATGGAAGACGAAATGCAATCGTTGCGAGATAATCACACATTTGACCTTGTGCAACTTCCAAAGGGCAAGAGGTTGTATAGGTTGAAGTAAGATGAAATCACTTAACAACCTCGGTATAAAGCTCGGTTGGTAGCGAAGGGGTGTCACCAAGGGAAGCGAATATATGGAGCTTTTTGCACCGGTTGTCAAGATGTCTTCCATTAGACTTATTTTGGGTCTAGCGGCTAGCCTTGATCTAGAGGTTGAACAAAAGGATGTGAAGAAGGCTATTCTTCACGGCGATCTGAAAGAAGAAGTTTATATGGAGCAACCAAAGGGATTTGTTGTAAAGGTGTAGATACCGTATTTTGTACGGGGTATTGCCATGCCTAATGACAAAAATACCCAACCTTATATCCTTCGGTTAGCTTGAAACTTCATTAAAATGGGTGCACCGGTGCTTGAGAAAGAAGTTGAAGTCAATTCCCAAACCCGATCCATTATCAATCGTCATTTGGGTCATTAATAATAGCCTAGCCCATCCGATTAATTAGTATTAGCCCAATGGCCTGATTATTAATTAATTACTCTATTTCAATTTAGCCCACAAAATAAGCCCAATCCACTAAGCCATTTTAGATATTTATTTATTAAATATTCATTTTATTTAAATAAGTATTGCTTGGCGAAAAGACAATCTCTTCTTTTCTTCATATTTTCGGAATATTAGAGCCTAATACGAGTTCATTAATTGCCTAAAATATAATTAAAAATATTACGCATAAACAGAAAAAGGAAAATAAAAGCCTGTCGAAATCCATTCCCAGCGGATAGCGCCTTTAGTCAGGCGGTAGGAAAGCCCAAATAGAAGCATGATTTTGTACAGGGCCAGAGTCACTTTTTCAGAAGCCATATCAGGCGCCACGCGCCAGACTTGGGCGGTTGCCGCCAGGGCGCCAGGATCATTTTACGTACAAAGTTTATTTTTGGCTCAGATCTTTGTGCAATCTCTCTTATATTCACCCTAATATTCTTTAAGTCCGGCCATTTCTCATTTCCCCTCCTATAAATACCCCCCTCATTTCATTCATTTCAACAACACACTACTATACTATTATTATGCAGAAATTTGCACCTAACTAATCAAATTTCACCTAAGTCTAAAATCTACTCCTTTCAAAGCAACCAAACGCACTAGAAATTCTAAGCATCTTGGCATTAAACAAGGAGAATTTTCAAGACTACGGTTACCTTTCTCAAGCATCATCCCGCCCCAATCGTTGGAGTTTTCAAGTTAGCTATACGCCGGTAAAGGTCCCGAAGGCACCACCTTTACATTGTTCTTTATTTCTTGTATTTCCATCATATAGATTAGTGTTTATAATGATTGAAATCTACTCACTCGTGTATGCATGTGAAGGTCCTTTTGGACATATAGTGGTTAAACGCGCAAGGTAAGTTTTCCGTTCCTAATTTCATTATGGACTAACCCCCTTCTCTCTCACCTATGCTCTATTTACCGCTTTTATACACTATCATTATTGTTATCACCTTACCTAAGCGTTGGCATGTGTAGGATCGTGGCAAGAGCCATAGGGACCCTATAATTTAAATAATAATAAAGTGGTCATTAGAACTGATAAAATTGATTTATTTTCTTATATTCGTTTAAAACGGAATATGGTTGCATGCTTAAACTTCGCTAAATTTATAATTCTTTCTGTGTACAAGACGAGTAATTTAGATAAATGCATTAGGTTGTTAATGAACAATGTGGTTTAGTTAATTATATTGGAATACATCGAGCTAGTAGAGGTTTAAATTTCGTTCCCGAATCTTGATCTTTGGTTGTGCAAATTGCTTTGCTTAGAAATTTGTGTTGTTCCTCACGAACAATACAAGAGAATTCAAATACTTTTTACTATATTTAAATCATTTAATAACAAGATAATATAAAACGGGTTTTCCAATTGTTTTCCTAATAGTATGTATATATATGCTTGCTAAAATAAAATTGGTGGCGGCTCTTGTTCAATAGCATGCGAATTCAACTACCTAGCGGGTGGGTAATGGGTTTACCTAGTCTAAGTGGATTCATTTCCCTTAGATCGGGGCCCCTGAGCCTACAAAAGGGAAAGGAAGATTTTGTATGGAAATTGAAAAAGAGTTTGTATGGACTCAAGCAAGCCCCTCGGCAATGGTATCGAAAATTTGATTCGTTCATGAAGGAGTGTAAGTACATCATTTTTTTATAGGAGTTATACAAAATACTAATGATGATTAAGCCACTTAATGGCATTTATTCAATATTATTAGAAGGTGATAACGAGACTTGAAGACTTGAGAAAAGGAATGGCCCACCGGCCCATTATTAATAGCCTATCCCGATTAATTAGAGTTAGCCCAATGGCCTAATTATTAATAAATTAACCCATTATCCCTTAGCCCAGAATACAAGCCCAATCCATTAGCTTTTCCTCACTTAAAATATTTATTAATTAAATATTACTTGGGGAATAAGTAACTTCTTCTTTTCAAAGAATTTCGGAATATTCAGTAAGACCCAAATAGGAAAATAGATTTTTCGTATACCCATGCGGATATACACTGTATACCCACACGGGTATAAAAAAGGAAATACGAACCTTCCCGAAATCTTCATTAGGCGGCATGCGCCAGGGTCTGGCGGCATGCGCCAGAATCTAGGCGGCTAGATTAGTAAAACAGAAGCATGTTTCTGTATAGAGCCGGAAACACCTTGTGCGAAGCCGAGACTGGCGGCTGGCGCCAGAATCTAAACCCGTATAAAATTGTATATTTTCCAGATCTTTTCAATATTCACCCTAATATTCTTCTAAATTTCGGAATTCTTACATCCTCCACTATAAATACCCCCTCATTACACCCTTTTTCTTAACACACAATTACCCTAGCATTACTATGCCAAAATCACTTCCCACTACATAGAAATTGTCAAACCCTAATCTTTCTTAGTCAAAACCTTCAAACTCCTAAAAAAACACAACACTTCAAACACATCTTCAATCAACCTTCAAACATCTTATACATCACAAGTGCAAAGGAGCAAGAAGACAAGACCAAGAAGACCCTTTTCTCAAGTCCTTAAGTCAAGCCACGATCCTCTAATAGTCTTAAATAAACTCCAATAAGGTAAAAGTAATCTAAAGGCCTTTTATTAAAACTTCTCATCTCCCTCTCCTGTTTTCTTTTAAATACCGCATTGTCAATTCCAATTTATCGTTTGAAATCTACTAACGTGTGTATTAGTGAAAGGTACTTCATAAGGCTTTATAAGGTAATTATCAAACTAGCAAGATGTGAACTCTACAAGACTAACGGTTTTCTCTTTTGTATATTTTGTATATTCTCATCATTCATCACCTTATTTGCCTGTAATTTGACATAATTGCTTGCTTTAAAAGGAATTGAACTTGCATGCTAATAACTTGGCTAAATTCCTTTAATACATGCATGCATCACCGACAATTCGATAAATTTATTAGGTTGTTAATCTTATAACTTAAGTGGTTTTGAGCATAAGAACGTTAATTATTTGAAAGTAGAGGTAAAACCTCACCCCCGAATCTGAACGAATCTTTGGTTGCAAGATCTAGTCACTAGCATGTCCATGCGTAAACCCTATATCATTGCCAAGTTCCTACGGTTGTCCCTTTCGGTAAATGGCGAGAAATAGGTATTATAAATAGGTTTTCCAATTGTTTTTCTATTTAAAAATAGTTGGTGGCTACTCCGTTCATTAGTGATGCGTAATCGATCATGATGATCAACAATAGAAAATTTGCGGAAGCCAAACTAACATATTTTTGTCTTTTTATGTATTTATGAACAAAAATAAAGGATAATATGTGAACTCTCAATGAATTGATAAAGCCAAGCACCACAACTCAATGATAGAACACGAGGTGTGAATTCTCTCGAAAATTGATAAAGCCCTCAAGCACCACAATTCTAAGAAGAATACACGAAGCTCTTGACCTCCCCGGACAAGAACATGATCAAGATACACAACCTTGAGCAAAGAAACCACTCGGTTTTCTGATTTTATTATCACACACACTATTTTTAATAACATGCCTAGGGTCCTTTATATAGGCCCTCAACTACTCCTATTTCCATAAGGAAATTAACACCTAAGAATATTCTAGAAAGTAATAAAGAAAATCAGAAAATTCAATAAGGAATTTCTGAAAAGTAAAAGAAAACACTACTTTCCTAAACTCTAAAAAAGTTACCGTCACAAGAAAAAGAAAAGTCTTCTCTTTTTCTTTCCTTGCGGAATTTTATTCTTCTCCTACTCAAACTAGGACTTATTTTCTTCCTTTCACCGTCATAACATTCAGCTCACACGTTTATTCTTTCCCAAGTTGAATAAACTATAAAAACTTTCCAAAACGGATTGAATTCGCGAGACAGTGCAATAAGTTCAACTTCACGAGATTTTTCGGACCTCTTACTCTGTGAATTTGACTTTGTCATCAACATGGAAGTTTTAGATCTTTCTTTTATCTTTTCAATGGTTCTTGAATCCGCTTCATACGATGTTTGATGTGAAAGTTACGGCCATTTTACCGAACACTGTCCAAAACTGGCCGACTTGAAATATTGACGAACCATTTTGCATCATTTAGCATCCGCATTCCAACACCCAACGGGTAGGGAAACGGGTTTACCGAAGATGGAATATTCCTAGTAGGGAAACGAGGGTGATTCCTCTCCCGAAAGCATTCCTAGTGCCCATGTACCTACAACGAGCAAAGCTACCAGAAGACTAATTCTGATCATTGTGTGTTTGTTAAGCGATTTTCCCAATATGACATTATTTACTTGTTGTTATATGTTGACGACATGCTCATTGTTGGTCAGAATCAGTTGAAGATTATTGACTTGAAGAAACAGCTCAGCAAGGCGTTTTCAATGAAGGACCTTGGGCCAACTAAGCAAATACTCGGTATGAGAATCAGCCGTGACAGGAAATCTAGGCGGTTGTGGTTATCCCAAGAGGAATACATTAAGAAAGTGCTCGAACGCTTCAACATAGATAAGGCGAAACCGGTGAGTACACCTCTTGGCCTTCACTTTAAACTGAGTTGTTCTCAAGGACCGTTAACTATAGAAGAAAAGGGAGATATGTTGAAGATCCCTTATAATTCAACAGTGGGTAGCTTAATGTACGCAATGGATTGTACACGACTGGATATAGCTCATGCCGTTGGCTTAGCTAGTAGATTTCTTTCTAATCCGGGTATGGAGCATTGGAAAGATGTTAAGTGGATAATGAGATATCTACGTGGCACTGCTCACTTGAAACTTGGTTTCGGTAGTGATAAGCCTGTTCTTGTTGGCTACTCTGATTCTGATATGGCCGGTGATATCGACTACAGGAAGTCGACTTCGGGTTATTTGGTTACATTTGCAGGGGGAGCTGTGTCTTGGTAGTCCCGACTGCAAAAATGTGTCGCGTTATCAACCACATAGTCTGAATTCATCGCCACTACAAAGGCTTGTAAGGAGTTGATTTGGATGAAGCGTTCTGTCCGTCAACTTGGACTAAAACACGACAATTATGTGCTGTATTGTGACAGCCAAAGTGTAATTCACCTTGCGAATAATTCAACCTTCCATTCCAAGTCGAAACACATCGATGTGAGGTATCATTGGATACGAGATGTTTTGGAAGCAAAATTTCTTGAGTTAGAAAAGATTCATACAGATGACAACGGCTCTAACATGATGACTAAGTCATTACCTAAGGGCAAGTTTGAAACTTGTCGCTCTATCGCCGGAATAGCGTTCATCGCCACATAGTCGAGAGGGGAGATTTGTTGGGACATGGTCCCTTCCTATGTGGAAAAACCATTGTGCTTATTTAGTTTTAGGGGCAGCCCATGAGGCTCTTGGCCAAGTACTAAAGCTTTCCTAGTAGAGTAGTATACAGCTGTATACTTCTAATAACACCAACACACACACAAAGTGAGAGAGAAAAACGTGTGAAAACAGAGAGGTTGTTCTGCCCAGTTTCAGCCTGCGCAGTCTTCATCAAACACCTTGATGGAAGGGCAAACGGTGTCGGTTTGAGCTGATTCTTAAAGCTGCTGACAGAGGACATCTTGGGCTATAATCTGAACGGTGGTGATCGGGTTTTCCTTCACCGTTTGGTCAGAATACTGTCTGCAACAGAGGGCCTATTTTTCTGGTGATATTCATCAATCTTCTCTTCTCTGTTGTTTTTTTTTTTTACTCTGTAATCTTTGTTGGCTTGTATAGCTGTGTTGGAACTGGAATTGGGTTTGTGTAACCTTCCTTTTGATTATAGTGAATCTTTGTGGTTATTCTCGGGGTACTCCCGTTTCCACGTTAAAAAGATTGTGTCTTTCTTATTATTTTGTTGATTGATTGATTATCTAGTATTGTTACTCTTCTTTGAGTATTGTGGTGTTGATATTGGTAGATAACGGTTGGTTCTTTGTTGAGAATTATTGAGTTGCTAGTTGTCCTAGTTTGAACTAGAGACTTTGGGGCTTATTTCTCATCACTAATTACCATATTTTATTACACCCTTGCAAGACTCCTTACTACAAGCTCGTACTAGTTGTTCAATAGTGGTAACAATAGCCATAAGGAGCGAGTTTTGGTGATAATAGGATAGTCAATGAATCGAAGTTAGAGGATACATATGAAATGGATAGATTTAATTTCATATAATATACACATGAAAATTTTATACAATGCCGATTGATGATGATGAACTTTAGGTGAAGGGGTTTTTGCCCACAATAATCCCTACTTGGGATCATTATTCGGAAATAATCCCTACTTCAGAAATTGCTCCGAATAATCCATACTCGGACCCTTGTATCCCCGCAGCAGTCCAACGACTAACGGTGTTAACTTTTCCGTTTGTGCTGTGAATTATAAAGTTTTTTTTATCACAAAAGGTATTACACTTTATATTCAATACTTTTGACAAATAGTATGGATAGAGAAATCTTATTTTATTATAAAAGTCCATAAAATAAATTACATTTTGGCAACTATTATAAATTGTATTCAATACTTTTTTATCATAAAATTACCGATAATAATTATAATATCGTTAATTATTTTCTTTAAAAAATAAAATAAGACTTCTTCTATAAATACTAGTTATTAAAAAAAGGTATAGCAAATTTAAAATATTTTCAAAGATTACATTCAAATCCCAGAAGAATAAAAAAGAAAAATATTTGATTTTAAGTTCAAATAATGTAGATAGTAAGGAATTCATGGTAGCGGTGTCAAACTGGAAACTACAATGTGATGTTCTGAAAGCGAAACAAAAAAAAAGTGGATGGTTGCCTATGAAAAGTCTTGTTTTTTTGTAGTTCTACAGATAAGTATAGAATATAATATTATTATTGCATATTTTCCACGACACTAAGGGAAAAGTTAACGCCATTAGTTATGGGATTGCTACAAGATATAAGGGTCCCAGTAGGGATTGTTCGGGGCAATTTCTGAAGTGGGATTATTCCCGTATAATGACCCCAAGTATGCATTATTGTGGGAAAAAACCCTTAGGTGAATGTATATTCAGTATGATGAATTTAGAATAAGCTAGGGATAAGAACAAAATTTTCTCCATAATCCCAATCAAGAATCAAGAAGTCTACCGTGCACCCGGTGTACCTGTACATTGGGTGCCATGTCATCGTTTTAATAAAAAAATTAACATGGATGACTAATAGCCATTTTTATGTGACTAATGACTAGTAGGCATTTTTATATAACTAGTGACTAGTGACTAGTAGTAATATGACTAGTGAGATCTTTTATATGACTAATGTCTCCGAACTACTGCATGACTTTTAGCCACATTTTTTTTCTTTTTTTTCCTTTGTACTAGGAAGTGCCACCTAGTAGGTGTACCCATACACGTGGTGTAGCCTAAACTATACTTATATCGTACACCACGATGTACCTTGTTCTGTACACCCTCTGTTTAGGCCCAATACTTCATCCACATGACTACATACAACGGGGGATGTTTAGATTAAGGTACAATCGCGTGTATGATATAATTTACCCCGGCCATATTAAGCTTTTAGTCAACTGTTTCTTATTATCTATTACCAAATATGTAGTAAAGACTCGAATAGAAAGACTCGAATAGAATAGAAAAAAGACGCATGAGAGTTGGTTCACATTGATATTCATAAAGAGTTTGTAGAATCCGGATTATTAGAAAGTAAAAATCAACCATTTGCTAATCTTGGAAATACTTTTGTATATTTACTATTCTGATAAATACTTTTTTCAAATTTGCTATTTTTAGCCAAAACTCCAATTAACTTTGATTTAGGCTCTGTTTTGTTCAATTTATACATTGTAGTTCAGTTAAATTCAGTTTTTTTCAGTTCAATTAAATTCTTTCCAGTTAATTGTTCAGTTATATTTACACTATAATTCATTTCAGTTCATTTCAGTTTAGTTTCTAGTTAAATTCAGTTTTTTCCAGTTAAGTTCAGTACAATTAACCTTTCAACCAGCTGAACAAAATAGAGCCTTAGTATAGTTCAGTTTCGTTCAGGTTAAATGAAGATGAAAAGAACCGGGTATATAGAAGAGCTTGTTGCAGCTGATCATAAAATGATGGTATCTGTTAAATGATGAAAAAATTGTTATGTTTTTTGCTTGAGTTATGAGAAGAAAATAATAATAATCATACTCCATGTATTATCTAAATTACAATCCTCATGCTTTTATGGAAAATTAAATCCCAAATAAAGACAAATCCCATATTTAGATGACTACCAAATAAGAATTCTTAGGAAACTCAAAATTACATAAGAATTGAGTCGAACCAAGCAAACTCCTAAATGAAATTGTAATTAACAAAAAAAATCTTTTTGATAGACACAATTTGAATTTTCACAAAAATTTGGGTGAGACCGTCTCACACTAAGGTTAGTGTGCGACGGGTTTTTTTTTTTTTTTTGATTTTTTTTTTAAAATAGGGTTATTTTTCAGTTGTATTGGGGTCATTTTTCAGTTGTATGGGGGTCATTTTACAGTTTTTAAC
>ONZK01004404.1:13024-24734 GCA_900322385.1 Pharnaceum exiguum | reverse complement strand
AAATAAGTTATCCTAGTCAAATTTTAAGTTAATATTTAAGTATTAACAAATACAATTATAGAAATGTAATATCTAATATATTTTATAGATTTATATATATATATTTTTTTAAAAGTGAGATTGTTCGAATCGAGCTGGCTCGCATTAGGCTCGAGTCCGGCCCGATCTTTAACGAACCGAGCCCTAGCCTCATATTTTCTTGCTCGCCGAGCTCGAGCCGGGGATAGGCAGCTCGAGCTCGGCTCAATTCGTTTACAACCCAAATCATTCACTCAACTTTACCCCATCACATTTTCTTTAACCTCCACCTATTCTATGTTACTTGATGTATCTTTTATGATTGTTACACCATTTTTAGTTGTGTTTGCAAAGTTGATGAGTTGAACAATACTTATCTTTAGGAGAGGAAACCTTTCGTAATACTATTAATGAATCAAAAACCAATTATCAGTGTTTAGTGATGTGAGTGAGGTGAAAAAGGGTGAGTGAGAGGGTTTGTTATCACCAGAGTGCACATTTTGTTTTGTTTGCTTTTTTGTTTTGAAAGGTAAGAAAGCATAAAATTAGGAGGATCTCCTCTTCAAACACACCCCTAAGGCATCACCGAACATAATACTATCTAATTCTCCTAACCAAGAAATATCCCAAATTACAATAATTTTACATCTCTGTCCATAGTTTGTCATTCCACCCTACTGCTTTATTACCCTTTCTACATATATGTACATATTGAAGCTCTTTAAGAGCTACCTCAAATTGTTTCGTGTCTTTGATATTTTCTTAATGGACTATGGTGGTTAATTGGTTCATTCATTGCCCTGATAAGAGTGTTATCCCCTTGTATAATTATGCTGTCAATACATAATTCTTTGCACAATTATAACAGTTTAAGAGTGTTATCCCCTTGTATAATTATGCTGTCAATACATAATTCTTTGCACAATTATAACAGTTTTGTTTGATGTACTAAGGAACCATTTATAGTATTTCAAAAAAAAATACCAACTCTGATTGAGGGCCCATTCTTTTGAGTTGAATGTTTT
This sequence comes from Pharnaceum exiguum, assembly GCA_900322385.1. Classification (NCBI taxonomy): domain Eukaryota; kingdom Viridiplantae; phylum Streptophyta; class Magnoliopsida; order Caryophyllales; family Molluginaceae; genus Pharnaceum; species Pharnaceum exiguum. The sequence continues at coordinate 23,691 of ONZK01004404.1, read as the reverse complement.
GAATTGAACTGTTGACATGGAATAATTTGTTTACAGTTGAACAGAACTTCATAGAACTACTCAGAGCTGAACTTGTGATAGCAAGATAGAGTTGTTTGCTATTTAGAGCATTTTAAAGCCGTTTAGAGCTCAATGTTGCTAAATTACAATTCCTACCATGGAAAACTGGCAATGTTCCTTTAATTGTGATGCATGCAGTCATGTAGGTGTATTTTAATTGTATCATGAGCAATACAAGATTACAAGGTATCTAGCATATTGTAGATACTCCATATTGTAAGTATCATTGTGGAAAACCACTCCCACCTTCTAAGACGGGTTGACGCCGCTACACACATTCATATGCTAAGGCAAAGATTACAGCAGCGAAAGATGAGGACAACAAATGCAACCATGAAGACTCCCACATATTAATACTCGGTGAACAGGAAAGATCTTGCCCCTGATACACAAAAAAAGCTACATTTGTCACAATGCCTCAAAATATGCAAGAAAACCAAAATGCCAACAGAAACCAGAAAGCCAAAGAGCATTTGAGTATATCAGGTAGCAGGCAGGTTTGCAGAAACCTATTGGTCCCGGTCAAATCAGCTTACACTGTATTCTCCTCCCTCTCTCTCTCTCACGTTACTTTCCCTTCCCAAAGAAACAGATCTCACTCCCTCACTTTCTCTCTCCCCGACCTCTCTCTCTCCCCTTGCGCGTGCTTTCATATATGAGACTGGGTATTAATAACCATTCGGGTGTCATTAATAACCTCTAGGGTAAACAATAATGACCCCTTGAATAAACGTCAATAATCCCTCCCTACCCAGTAACCCAGTTTCATAATATCAGACTGGTTCATAAAATATTTTCTCATAATATTTTGGATCTACATCAAATAATTTTTAAAAAAGTAAATATAAGATCTTCCATACTGTCAAAATTAAACGAAAAGGCACGCTTCACTATACATAGTCAATAGCCCATGGTTTGCCAGACAACATGCTAGTTGACAGTTGCTCATTATGCTCGTGGCCACTGCGGACTAACCACCTGAAAAGGAGAAAAATTGACACTTAGTACCTTTCTGGAGCATAAGTACATGCATAAGCCATTAAGCCCTACGATGAGGACAACATCCATTCAAAGTAGTCCAAGTAACTAATGGTGGGAAAAATTGACCAAACCTGGAAACCAAGTGAAAACTAACCCACTGTTTACGTTGTAGTCATGGTTTTCTTGACAGAAACCAAAAAGTGATAATCCGATCACTATCTAATTTAGGTCAAACCTTACATGATTGAAAACCAATCCAATGACTCGAAAAACACACTAAATATTGATTTAAAAATTTTCAAAAACAAAGGTAAAACTTATTTAAATTTTTAACTTATTCGGTTGAACTATTTAGTCACAACTAGTGGCAATCTATGATTTACAAAACAGGGTGTCAAATTGCTTTCAATGAAGGTTCAATACAACAAATCTTGCCATGCTACATAGAAGAACCAAAAATACAAAAAAAAAATGGCATTCTCACATTGTAAACAATTTCTAATCAAGGTCTAGCAAAAGAAAACCCAATTTCAATCACTTCGCCTACAAACAGCCATTAGCAACAATTAGGTCCCTATATTGATAGTTTGATACAATAAGTCTTTGGTATACCGGGTGTAAACTTACACCAGATGAAATTGTGACTAAAAATAAGGTACCGACTAATGGTATGTATAAGGTGATTAAGGATGTGTGTTATAATGCTTTGACAAAAAGCACCCGGTGAACTTACACCCGGTGTACCTAAGAATTGGAGATAATGATAGGGTTTTAAGAGATTACATGAACATAAATATAACATCCATTGGAAAACCTAAGGTTCACATGAAGATTTTTTTCTTTTCAAATTTGGGAAGATGGCACTGGGGCATGTTACTTGACGGAACAAAAAATTAAAATTGAACATCAGCTGCAGAACTTGTAAAGATGAAAATAAGTAGGCACCCGCCAACCTGGATCTCAGACCTCAAGTGTCCTATACGGGCTATTTGGTGATAATAATAGTGGCCAAAATCATCTTTTTATGTACAAACTTATCATTAATAAAACTAGTTTAGATTTAAAAAAGAAGGCGTAATCAATCATTTGGCTAACCAAAACCGACCGCTCTGCAAGGCACTTTACGACCCGTAACTGAAATGATGTGACCTGCTAATGGGTTGATTCAATAAGAACCAACCGACTCATTCACAACCAATACAAGAAACCATTAAGCAATTATCCACAAAAATGTAAACCAAGAACTTCAAAAGTTATCAGACTCGATGTGAAACGAAATGGTGCTTGGCACACCTCAAATGGAAAAATGAAAGAAACACCAGGCAATATAGGCTCCTCTTATACATGTACCAACCCAACCACCCCCATGTTGTATTGTTTTCTTACAAAGAGAAAAGGTCATAGATAAATCTAAGATCTTTTCATAGTCCCTAACAATTTTCTAAGGGCCCCAACCTTACAGAACCCTTAAGAGAATATATATTAACAACCTTACAGTAAATTTGAATTCATAAACAAAAAGCCAACAAAGACGGAGTTTACAATTTCATCAAGAAACCCTTTTTTTGTAGTCTCACATATAGACAAGTAGATGCAGGAGCTTACACTGAAATTAAGCAGGACAATCACAATTTTTGGATATTCCAAAATGCAAACCACAAGTACTTTGACAAATGAGAATGTCAAATTACAGGATGAGTTACCTCAAGGGTGCTGAACACCAGGCGCATTCTACTGGCAACAACAGATGGTTCCTCGGCATATCCAATCACCGCCATCTGTTCTAATTGCAGAGTCTTCACTGGAAGCCTTTTGATCAGAAAAAAGAAACTTAGTGGACACAGTTTCAATTATAGATAAAAAGAAGAAATAAAATATTAAAATAAAACATTAAAACTATCATTCTTCTCAAATGCAAACAGAAATCTGATTCAATGTCATTCAAGATGGAAGATATTGTGCAAGAAGTCGGCATCACAATTAGAATGCGACACTCTTCTTACAAATAGACTAACTAATTATCAAATTGAAAACAGGGGAATGATGGCGGATAAAAATGAATATTAAATGCATGATTGATTACTGAAGACAGAAGAAACCATCAATGGTGTGATGCAAGTTCTGAGGAATATCTAATGCATCATGAAAACACAGAGGGAGCAGATGGTGAAAGAGATTCCTTACCAAGCCATTCCTCTCATGTAGTAAGCATTTGCAATAATAGCGCAGAAACCATTCCAATGTTTAAGCATGCCTTCAGAAACTGGAGGTGATGCAGACCACCTAACTACAGTAGGTTGCGGTGTACATAAGATCGTGATGAATATGATGCTCAACCATAAAATACACTCGTCAACCTGCATTTTGAAATAGGAGGGAGAGGGACACCCACTTCTTAATCCATAGAGAGATCATGACATGACTACCTAAAATCATAACAGATATTGCAAGTTTATCAAAAGGGCTCTGTTTCCAGTTAAAGTTATGATAACAAAAGATCATATCAGTGCAAATCATGGTGCCCGATTGCGCATTGACTCCACATTTACGAATACATAACAGCTGTAAAAAGAAAATGAATAATTGACTACCAAATTAAATGAAATTTGTTGTTCACCAGGGGGAGCATTATCAGAAAACAAACGAAGACTAGAATGAAAGTTTCTTGTCCCACAGGACCCACCCTGCTGATCTCACCCCCTGAATTTAGAAAGAAAAAGAAACAAGAAGTAGGCATGCTAAACTTAATACTATCAAATCAAAGCCTGGTACAAGGGCATTTATTAGTGCAGCTATCATAGAAGCCAAAAAACATTGTTTTTGAGAAAAAAAGAAACCATAAGTCATTGTGAAGAGGTCTCAACTATAATGACAGGCATAAGTATGACCACAAAGTTTAGGATCAGCGGGAGGTGCTAAGAAGCACATACGAAAAGAAAAGGACATTCACAAAAAAGAAGTGACAGAAAACTAGCAAACAGTAGGAGTCAGCTAGGAAGAGTAAACAATGTAACTGCATCAACTTTTCCAGAAAGATATAGTTAAACACTACAACAATTACTCACTCTTTTAGAAAATTACTCACTTCTTTAGAAAATATTTTGGACCTGAGGCTAGTGGTACCACTGTAATTCTCCATAGCTTCAATCTCAACTCCAGAATCCTTCATATTGGTCAACTCTTTTCTCAAACCTTCATCAGTGCAACCTAGTGCATATGCATTTACCCCTGCACTGATGAACTCCTGAAATATGACAGAAACACTATTTTGAGAGCGAGCTATGTGCACCCAAAAAGTGAGTTGGAAAAGGCGGTAAAGAGAAATTTAAAAACCTTTAAGTTATCAATCCCACCACGATCGATCACATTTCGATACCGTTTCAATAAGCTGGTTGCAATGTTGGTTGACGAGCGGTACTCATCATCTGATGAGACTGGATCTTGAGACTGGCACTGTAAAGATGGATTATTGTGTTACAACCAAAAAAAATAAGGGAAATTAAATTATTTTGATTGTGCGATAGAGGCCATAAAATTCACCATCCATCTCTTAGTAACACCATCGTAGGACAAAAAATGGCTCTTCAGTCGCCCATGCCATTGCCTCGAAGAAAAACATTTCCACGAGCCCTCAGTACAGGAGATACTCGGGTAACAAGAAGACTTGAGCGCACTGCATATTGATGTTGTAATATTGGGAAGTCTACAGTCCCAAAGCGCACGGCTATCCAAATAACTTGAGCACTTAGTTACCGTTCCAAAAGCATGAGCTGTTTGCATCGTTAAACCATGATAGAGGTGTCTGTAAGTTGCAATTTGTAATCAAAGATCTCAGGGAATGCCAATAAAATTGAAAGCGTTGGAAGCTATGTAACGTTTTCTCTAGCATTTTATCCCAAAAAAAAAACAAAAGAACTCTAGAACATGATTTAGGACTTCAGTAGAGAACGATACTTCAAAACTCGACACCTTTATCAGAAATTAGTCTAGAACAATTTCCAAAAATCACTGCCTTAACTGAGATAAAAAGTTGAATCATACACCACTTGACACTCCTATATTGAAGAATAAAAGAGTGCACTCTGGTTTAAATCTTGCATCATCTTATAAAACCTGAAACTATACATCTAACTATCCAATGCCTCAATCACACCACTTGGACATCACCAATATGGCTTGGTCAATGATCACAGATTTTGGCACTATGATCTGGCATGAATATAAAACCATTAACTTTTAATGATGACTATTACAATGAATTAACTCGTACGGAGTAATTGTCAAGAGAAGAAGGCAATCTATACTTAGCAATTCCATACATTAAGTTCTTGACCAATGCAGTGACACATTACATATGATCAAAAGAAGTTTTCAACAAACAATTGCACACATGACAAATACTAGAGTTGATAAATCACAGTCTTACAAGATAACAGCAATTCATTAGTTATGCAATGAGACACACACCACTTGTGACGTTCATATTTAGTTTAAAGCATATACAGTAGCTAGGAGAAACCGAGCAGCGTAGTAGCAATTTCACCACAGCAACTTGAGATAGTACCTTATTATTTCAGTCTGGACCAACATCACAAATTTTTCACAAAACTATGTAATGTAATGAGGGAATCAAGGAAAGCAGATAGGAGCAAATATTTCAAATGGGTATTATCTACAATGACTAAAATTTGGAGAAGGGAGAAAAATGAAAAGATCGATGATTGATAAATCACCTGGTACTATGGATAATAAGGTTGCATGAAGCGCTGAAAGTTACAGCAGAGATACTTCAACAAGTAATTAGAAAGGGGAAAAGATAGTGTACAAGCGGAAGAATCTAATGGAGCTGTGAAAGCCACGCATATTATTGTATTGCATATTTGTATGGTTGAAAAGATTCTAAGTGGAAATTATGAAATTGATTTAAGAGAAAATGAACGGGAAGATCTTTTCTTTTTCTTTTTTCAACTTTTTCTGGTGGTTATAAAATGGAGAAATTTGAGAGAACTAGTTTTTGAGAGAACTATTAATTACTACCGGGTGTTTTGAAAACTTGTTTTTTTTTATGAAGTTCAATAGAGTTAATATCACGTTTAAATATGATAATATCAAGTTTAACTGTGGTAATATCAAGTTGAAAAAGTGAAAAATCGATACTAAAGTTTATGAACATCAATATCAAGTAACATAGCAATATCATGTTAAATAACATTCATATCAAGCTTATTGTAAAATATTATCACATTTTTTGGCAAACTTGATAAAATCATCCTATAACTTGATATTCATATATTTCAATTTGATATTTATCAAGTTACATAATGACTTTATCAAGTTAAAAGTATAAAATATCAAGTTTGGTATTAGAACAAAATAAAAAAATTATGAAACCCTACCGATATTGATGAATAGTATCAATACTAGTATAGAATTGCTCGGGTGACTGTAGTCATTATCGTTATATGAGGGGACATCATTGTGAGTCAATAGGATGAGTCTAATATTTGAAAGGAGTTAATATTAGTTTTTGTGTATTGTTCTCAAAAAAAAATTGTGTATAAAATGAAGCGAAGGAAAACCCCCGCGACGTGGCGGTATGAAGTATGAACCTCCAACTATGCGTCTCCCTAAATTGTATTCCAAAACTCACTGATTTTTCTTAGTTTTGTACACAAGTCCTTCATCAGTACTTTTCCCAAGACTACCCATTAAATCATGCTAATCTTTTTATTACTATTTACCCTCATTGCCATAAAAATTGTGACCAAGAATTAACGGTAATACGATCAGATATGTTTTGATAATTCTTCCCCGTCTTCGATCAGTATTGTGATCATCCAAGGGTTTACAATCAACAAATCTGCCACCTAAACGCTTGAATAACAGTTGGGTAGTAATCAAATTGAACATGAGCTATGATGGATCAAAATTCATATTCAGTTTTCACAAGTGTAAAAATCAATTGTCTATTCCAAGTAACAACTGGAATAGTAATGCGCTGAAGACAACAATCTGTTCCAACCTATCAGGAATATATTAGAAAATTTTATGCACTCAAATCCGAGTGCCACTCACCCAACTCCTCAGTGCACAGGGTAAGTGAATTCAGCCCCAAAATTACGTGATTACATGGTGAAGTATTTTATTTTCATCTTGCAAACTCAAAACTTGAACCTTTTCATCTATTGCATCTTATATGTCCAGAAGCAACCTCCTAGGGTCTTCTACCACATCTTTAATGCGGCGCAAGAAGAACACAGCCTCTCTTCCATCAATCAGCCTATGGTCATATGTCAGAGCAATGTACATCATGGGTCTTGCAACAACCTGACCACCAACTACCACCGGACGGTTCACAATGGAGTGCATCCCCAAAATAGCCGACTGCAAAATTTTACAAAATAGAACACAGGAGAGACCTTAGTTACAACTGTCTAATGCAAAACACCAGCCATTATAAAAAGGCAAAAATAAGGATTGCCTAACCTGAGGCGGATTGATGATGGGGGTACTTATAAGACTTCCGTAAACACCGCCATTAGATATGGTGAATGTTCCCCCAGTCATCTCATCAATTGATATAGCCCCGTCGGTTGCCTTCTTGGCAAGAGAATTGATCTCCTTTTCTATATCAGCAAAGTTCATTTTTTCAGCATCCCGGATCACAGGAACCACCAAGCCCTAAAAGCAGAAACAAGCAGTCAGAATCCGTCTTAATAACACATCAACACTGAAGAGGAACACAAGACAATTTCAAGGCATAGAGTACACGCATTAAATAATGAAAGTCAACACAAAGCTCCAGCTCACAATGGAACAGACTGCTGAGGACAGCTCCTGTCACAGCCATCAGCAGTGTCTAAACATTTCTAGTGAATAAAAATCTTTCTTCAACTGTTTATTGACTTGGTGACTGCATTGTCACATGTTTGCATTAATCAAGCTTCTCTAGATGGATTACCATAATATACAAGTTTCAATCACCATTGAAAATCTTCATTTTTGAATGGAACCTAAACATGTCACAACTTTTAGAGTTCTGACTTCAGTTATGAAGTTCGGAGACGGTCAGAGTGTCAGACGGGTTGGTGGACCCAAAAAAAAACCACGAAATTAAAAAGTAACAAAGATGGTGCACACTAAGTTTAGTCTCTGAATAGACCTGCATCCAAGATCGTGATCTGAGACTGATAAATCAACTATTTTGAAAGTTGCAAACCGGAAGAAAAAAACAGTTCTAGCTAACTACTTGCTTCTTGTTGTACATTCTTACACTGCAATACCCTAGCAGCACATTGTTTACTAAAAGCCAATTGAGCTTCCTAGGGTTCAAAGAAGTTTCCATATCTGCAAGCAAATCTATGCTTGCAGTAAAACAGTGCCAAGCTATGTTGGCCACCCCTGCCACACGAGGCTTAAACAGTTCACACTTCATTTAATGAGGACAAATAGTTAGCATACCTGACATTGGATCACCTCTCATGTCATCTCATCACTTTCTCCTCTTTTTTTTTCTTTTTTTCAGCTAGGTCTCATAAAAAGTGACTAACCAATATACGAATGAGCTAAATCAAACTTAATTCTTATACATTGTGTAATTCTGTAAGCTATCATGCCAATGTCCCCAGGTCTATGCCAATAATAAAGCTTAAGCAATATACCAATATGACAGGAGTAATGAAAACTGAGGACTAAGTTGAATTTAGTATGATAAACAGGATGACATGGAATCCGACAACACCTAACAAGGCCTAATGCGGTCCCTATTCATGACCGACAAATGATACTTAAGGAAAGGACAGCTCATCACTTGAAAAACCAAACTGGAAAATATGCAAATTAAGGTCATTGTATTTGTTCAAACACACAGGTGCCTGTGCAATACAGGGAGACGCAAATAGGGAAAGACCTAAAAAGAGATACTCGGGAACCTAATCTGGAAAAACATGTAAGATTAAGGACAATCTAGCAGTTCAAATGTACATGTGACTGGCGGACTTCCCAAACAAGAAAGGCTAGCAGTTGCTAAACCACAAGAAAACACAGGAAAAATAGTGGTGCACGATATATTATCCCCAATATTTCCTTCTCAATCCGCTTACTGGCGACTGAAGTTAAAAAAAAAAAACCTGGATGATGGGTTAGGCTTCCCAAACCTATCTTGTGCCCTGAGCAGAAGAAAGGGCAGGTTATGGAGTTCAAGCTCCCTAATCCCTCAGATTTAGAAAAAATAGGTATCGTATGTTATCAATAAAAATTTGACATTTTCTTTGTCCAGAGTCAAATTCAACATCATAAGTTGACCTTCTTACAATTAGGACAATAGACCAATCACCTTGGGTACGTGAGCAGTGATCCCATGGTAACGAGTCATGCCCGTAAATGATGATCCACAATCTCGGCAATCCATGAATCTCCCTATTGTTATGGGAAGTTTTAGCAATAGTAGTTAAAAAATATAAGAAAAGCATATTGGAGACCTAGATCTGCAAATTCAACATTTGGATCACGATCTGGGTGGATGTAAATATGGGGATTTCGGTCGCCTGGGAATTCTGAATCCGCCAGTAGGGGATCATTGGGCACCAACGACTGCCGCTGGCCACTGAAGTAATTGAACTTCAGTTGTTGGAGAGAGAGCAGTGAGGTAGATGGGGAGAAAAATGAAACAAAGGGGATGAGCCGAAGGGAAAATGGAAAAGCAAATGAGGAAGGGTTAGAAAAATGCAAAAAGATTAAAGAGCATGTTAGTGGTTTACAGCGGGCATCTTTTCCTTTCTTCTGCATTAGTATTTACTCGGTAATTTGGTGCATCTGGCTCCACCGAACTTCGTTTATTTTCCCTAGAATGTTGGAAATGTTGCATATTCAGCAGATTCACTATGGGACCAAGTCACTTATCTTGCTTCTTTGTGGACTAAAGCTAATAGAGCTTTTGTAGACTATCCTTTGACTATTTTGCAAAGGGGCTGGTCTAATTTGTAACCTTTCTATCGGGAGAACTACTTATCCTCCTCGTTAATAAAAAATTTACTTATCTAAATAAAGTATTTACCGGTAATACCATTGGGCTCTGTGCAGTGTCCTAAATGAGTCAAACTTATCCCGTTATTTTCTATGATACTTTTCATTTATATGTCGATTTAAGTTTTCCCACATTTAGTTAACAAATATCATACATGCTGATACCACTATATTTCCTTATCTTTTTTAAGAAGAAGAAAACCAATACAGTGTGTGCTAATCATTAAAAAAAAATCAATTGCCCCTCGTACCGGTTCTTGGTCAGTCACGTTCCGTTGTACCCGAACCATAGCTCAATGACCCAAGAATCAGTTATCACTGAGCATGGACTTAATAAGCAATAGTACTACTCACAAATGACGTGAAAAGATGTAAAATGAAGCAATAAAAGCCATTCCGTTACATAAAGAATTCAAGATATGGAGCAGATGAAAACCTTAGGTGTGCCAACAGCAATACTGATATCAATGTAGTCTCTGTAAATGATGTCATCCCCATCAATGACGGCGTTGACAATTGGCTGACTCTGAAGAGCACTTATGGCAGCCTAGTATGACAACAAAGTATAAAACTGACAGCTCTTAGCACACATCTTAAAACTA
>ONZK01004403.1:21737-33044 GCA_900322385.1 Pharnaceum exiguum | reverse complement strand
TAGTACAAATTACCTTTAGTGCCTTCAAGGCTTTCAACACCAAAGTTGTAACGCTTCAAAAAGTTATTTAGCATTTTGAATTTGTGGATTTTGAAATAAAATTTGTCTCTTATTTAGTTTTATACGGTTCATATAATCAACCAATTTTTTTTTTAGGAAATATAAATAATTGTAGAATTAGAGTTTCCAATGCAAAGATGTAACAAATTTTTTTTTACGTACAATTGCTTTTTCCAAAGAAAGATTCTTTTTTTTTTATTTAGGAAAAATAAATAAATGTAGAATTAGTTTTTCCAAAGATGTAGAAGTTTTTTTTACGTACAATTAGTTTTTTCCAAAGAAAGATTCTTTTTTTATTTATTTAGGAAAAATAAATAAATGTAGAATTAGTTTTTCCAAAGATGCAACAATATTTTTTCACGTACAATTTTTTTTTCCAAAGAAAAAACTTTTTTTTACACGTACAATTAGATTTTCCTAAGAAAGATTCTTTTTTTTTTATTTAGGAAAATAAATAAATGTAGAATTAGTTTTTCCAAAGATGCAACAAAAATTTTTTACGTACAATTTTTTTCTTCCAAAGAAAGAACTTTTTTTTACGCGTACAATTAGATTTTCCTAAGAAAGATTCTTTTTTTTATTTAGGAAAAAAAATAAAATACACTAATGTATGGTAATTTTCAAAGTTTAACTGGACTTTCCAGCCAACCCTGAGTTTCTACCTAAGCATAAGCCTAATTATAAAAGGAAGGGTTAATCCAGTTTTCTCTATCCGTAATCTCTCTTAGTATATAATATAGATTACCAATTTTTAAAAAGTTTTAATTTGTTAGTAGGATATGATTCATGTAATGATGTACAAACCAATAGTCGAATCCTATTGGGAGGAGAATAATTTCCCCCTTTCCTCTTCTTTCAAAATCCTCAAACTTATTAATTCACGCTTAAGCGCGAGATACAGTAAATTATATCATACACCTGAATGTACCTAACATCGTACACTTCCTTTTGTATTTAATTAGGTGAATAGATTTTAGGGTTTTTTTTGTTTGATTGGAAATTAGGCCAAATATAAAACACAATGTTGGGTGTATCTAGCACTGTACACTCGGGTGTACCATTTACAAATTCTCAAAATATTTAAAAAAATGTAATAACGTAAAACTGTTTTTCTTCTTGTTTTTAGAGAAAATTTGTTTGAACCCGTTTTATATATGAGAATGGGTAAAAGGGATCATTATTGAGTAGACTGGTCAATATTATGCAGCCGATGGGTCATTATTGTGTACTCGAAGGGTAATTAATACCCGGTTTCATATATAAAACGGCTTCACACAATTTTTCTCCTTATTTTTAAATGGGAAAATTGTTTACAGACCCTTTTTATATACCATAGTTTGTAAGGACACCCTTTTTATTTTCAAATTTGTTGGTATACCCCTTGAAATAAAAAAGTGTTGTTTATCCACCCCAAAATTGATTATTTAACAAAAAAAAATCCAAAATTCCCCTTTTACCCTTGTGTAACCCAAATTGACCATTTTATCAAAAATCAACCCGAAATCTCTTTCCCCTCAAAAAAAAAACCCTAAATCTCTACCCTCCCTGATCACACTCCTCTAATTTATCCCCACCCCTAATTGTTTTCATTTATCCTTTAAAAAGTTTTTGAAATTACTTCAATTGATGAACCATAGCTAAGGGATTTTTTTTGATTTGTTTGAAAAAGGAAGTGTCACTAGAAAATTAAGCAATTGTTAGAAGTATAAATGGTTTAAAAGGGATGTAATAAAAATTGAATTAATTTCTGAATTATGGATGAATTTCGAAAACTTTTTAAAGGATGAATAAAAACAATTAGGGGTGGAGGATAAATTAGAGGAGGGTCATGAGGGAGGGGAGGGATTTCAGGTTGATTTTTGATAAGATGGTCAATTTGGGTTAAACAGGGGTAAAAGGAGAATTTTGGGTTGATTTTTGATCAAAGGTCAATTTTGGTGTGTCTAAACATCACTTTTTAAATTTTAAGAGTGTGCCAACAAATTTGAATATTGAAGGGGTGTCCTTATAAACTTTGTATATAAAAGGGGTGTGCTACCAATTTTTTCTTTTTAAATTATAGAACTTTTTTATGTTCTGAATTTTATTTTAAAAAAAAATGTAATGACGTACAAGTGTACAACATATACGGGGTATCTCGGAAAATAGAAAGGAAAAAAATTGTATGAATCTTTTCATATATGAGACTAGGTATTAATAGCCAATCTACTACATAATAATGACCTCTCGGTTACGATATAATAACTCCTCGACTACACAGTAATAACCCCTCGGCCCACAATTTTTTTTCCCAAAAAGAAAAGCTACTCTTTTTTTTTTTTTTGAACGATGATTGGGAACTAGGCCACTGGGTAACAAACTAACAAAACTCTAACCAGAAAGGCAGTAACCCCTGACCAGAGGGGTGGGTTATCCAAGGGGAAAAAAGCCCAGGAAAAAGCCCAAGGAGAAGAAGAAAAGCGGCAAATTTTGTCAGGGTCTTCGTCCGTTGTTCAACCCATTGCTCTTCTTTTCTTACCGGAACACCTCAACTACAATTTCAAAGCTTTGAAAGGTCACCAGTCACCACTCACCACCATTGTAAACCCGCAAGCATCAACTTTTCCTTAGCACGCACCACTGGTAAGTCTGTCCTAGCCCTCTGCAATATTCGTATACTATATGGTATCATATACATTAGTCTTGTACTGTACAACAATGTTCAATTAAGTTAGACAAAATGACATGTTTATCCACTAAATTACACCCCAACTGCTTTCAGTTTCCCCACATAACTTACCTCAAAAACCCACCTACAAAACCCCACCAATTTTCCCAAACAACATGCACTAATACCATTACCAATGATACACATACACAAACTAAAAACGGTCCAAAACCCAATTTGCCTAAGCCAAGGTTTAACCGGTTGAAATATGTTTCTGTACAAGGCCAAAGTTTGTTGAACCAAACAAGGCCAAAGTTTGTAGAAAAGGTGTTCAGAGATACCCATTTTCCGCAACAGGGAAATGAAGAAAAATCCTTGCATATGTTACAATCTTTGGTCAACAGAGGTCAACAGGTTGAAATATGTTTTTGTACAAGGTTGTTAAAGAGATTCTTTGATACCAACCAAGTCGAAAAGGCGGTCGAGGTTATACGCATTTTGGAAGCCAATGGGGAGCCTGATTTACGCGCTTTTAATACTATGATAAGCGGTTTTTGTAAGGTTGATATGGTTGAGCATGCTGATTTAGTGCTGGAAAAGATGAGGGGTAGAGGGTGTGAGCCGGATATAGTGACGTATAATATTCTGATAGGTAGTTTGTGTAGGAGGAGGAAGTTTGATGAGGCGATGAGGTTGTATGATAGGGTATTGAAAGATGGTTGTCGACCGGATCTTGCCACTTATAGAATCTTGATAGAGGCTGCATTTAAGATAGGTGGTATGGTCGAAGCGATGAGGTTGGTTAGTGAGATGCTGGACAGGGGTATTGACCCGGATGATTTTATCAACAAAATTATCTTGAGAGGGTTTTGCATAGAAGGGTTAGCGGATGAGGCGGTAGAATTTTTGCAGTGCTTGCCCTTTGATAGTGTCCAACTGGATGTTACTTCGTATAATGATCTGTTGCGGATACTGGTGATAGAACAAGGGAAAGGGGAGCAGTTACTGAGGGAAATGTTGTCTAGGGGATGTGCGCCTAATCGTGTGACTTATAACATACTGATTAGTGCGTTTTGTCGGGATGGTCAGATAGAAAAGGCTCAGGACATGCTGAATTTGATGATTGAGGAAGGGCCACAACCAGATAACAGAAGCTTTCAGCCATTGGTTTATACATTTTGTAGAGAGGGGAGATTGGTTTTGGCTATTGAGACCTTTGACCGTATGATTTCTATTGGTTGTATTCCTGACATTGTGAACTGTAACACTCTTTTGGGTGGGCTTTGCAAGAATGGCGCCTCAGATCTAGCTTTTGAGATGTTTGATAAGCTAAGTCGGTTAGGTTTCCAGCTGGATGCGTGCTCTTATGGTTGCATTGGATTTGGTTTGTGGAATATCGGGGATCGATCAAGTGCTATAAAAATGTTTGAAGAAATGCTGTGCAAAGGGTTAGAGCCCAATGAGATCACTTATGGTTCCATATTATCTCTTTTATGCAGAGATGGAATGGTGAATGAGGCCCTGGAACTACTGAAAGACATGGAGAAAGGCGCCATCAGACCAGATGTCATTAGCTACAATAGTGTACTACTTGGGCTGTGCAAAGAGCATAGGATAATAGATGCCATTGAGTTGCTGGAAAGAATGGTTGAAAACCGCTGTAAGCCAAATGAACCTACTTACGCGTTGTTGATTAAAGGGATAGGATTTGCAGGTTTGCAAGCTGAAGCTTTGGAACTGTCAGATTCGCTATCCGAGATAGGTGCGATTAGTAGAGATACTGTCACACAAGTTAGTAAAACTTTTGGTGTTGAGGAGGCACACAAGAACTGGCTGCCTCTTACAAATTAAATGTTCTGAAGTCTGAACTCAAAGTTGTAGAGGAACTTCAAACCGGGCTCAGCAGTCATTTGATGAGAACTTGTCCACCTACAGTTTTGGTAAATGTGTGCAGCTCTTGGGAGCTCGCCAGTGTGTTTCAAAGGTTAGCCATTTTGTTGTCAGTTTTAAAAAGAGTACCTCACATCCAATATATACTTATATAGTGCTTAAACATCATCTGCTTATTTTCAATGCTATATACATTTTTGACGATGAGCTCTGTACTGCACTTTATCTCTGTTTATTACTTCTAATTTCGGTGGATGTCAGTTTTGCAAAGCATTTGATATTTAGCATGTGGCTTCAGGGCAAAAGTTGAGAGATCATAACAGTGAATGGGAAAGACTGTAGGTTAAATGTTCAGAGGATCTAAGCATCTGAGCTGCAGTTGTTTGACACATGCATTGCTTTGATATGTGAATTCTTGATGGAGTTCATCATCATAGTCACATCCACATGACACTCTTCTGAAAGGATACAACTTCTGTGAAGGATCAACAATACATCAGGATCATCTCAGCAGGTACACGGAATATTGTAAGATTATTGATACAACACATATAGCTTCTTACATGATGAAGAAATCTGACGAAAAAAAAAGGTTTCACAATCCCTCACACTAGGCCACTCCTGTAAAGTTCCTTGCTTCAGTAGCATCAGAAATACTGTGAAACACTGGCGACTTCACTCTGTTAATAGTTCCAGACTTCTAGCACCAGGCCCCATGTTGCCATGTTGGTGTACTCCCTGTAACACAAAGTCTTAGTATAGTATTCGTTGACCTAAGATTTCATGACCGGATTTTTTGCGTAGTTTTTCCATGATCGGCCTAATTATGCCTTGAACGGGGCTTTAACAGGTAAAAGGTCCGAGCTAGGGACTATCTGACGGAGAATTGAAGTCCTGTTAGTTAGGGTCCTCTCCGCCCGGGGCTGTCATAGCATTGAACCACTTGCTTAGGGCTTTTGCATTATGATAATAGCTGTGAAAAACAGCCGCTGCATTTCTGAATCTGAATCTATGGTGTCTGATTTGACAGTCTGTGGAGAAATGTGGCTATACTTCTGGGCAAATGGGGTCATTCGACGGGCAACGGTATGTGCTTCTACTGATAAGCTGCATGTGTATTGGAACCATTTGTCTTGTGACTTGAATCTATCTCTATCCAGGGCTCCATAGTACTAAATCTAACATGTACTGTAATTACATAATTGTGTTTAAACCTGAAAAATGTTTTATTCTTTTCAGCAAGACTCGTATTATGGCCATGGCTCGTCTCTAAGTGCAAAATGTTTTTTATCATCGGTTACGTTGGGGGAGGGTAGCTTCTTAATTAGTACTCCGTAGTTGCTTTGGGTGAAAAAAGATGGTTGAACAAGCTTGTTACCAAATACAATTTTTGGATCTAAACAATTTGTTTTTTTAGTCAACCAGCTATGACATAACAAGCTTTCCCAATAAGCTGGTAAATGCTGGTTACCAAACAAGGCTGTATAGTCAGTTGGAATTGGAGCATAAAACAAGGAAATATGACACACACCACATATAGCCTCATCTTGAACACCGAAGTAAATTACATGATCACACATTACATCATCAAGTGATTAATTGATTTTTTACAAGGAATGGAATGAGAGTACATAATTGATGATAAATACAGCAGATTCAAAAAAAGGAAGATATATATGCTCCGTTCAGCATTGCTGCTACCTTCACAATCATTGATCTGAAAACACAAGATGGGAATTCACAACCACAGCCTTTCACTGGTCACAGCCCCTTGGAGAAAGTCACTCCAGTTGATGGCAGCCAACATTACCTTGGATAAGCTCTGCCACGGTAAACTTCCTAGCCTCAGCAGCATCTGTAATAGCATGATGTCCAGGCCACTTCACTCTGTTGCAAGTCTCAGCACCAGGCCCCTTATTAGCATACTCCCCGTAATACAAAGCCTTAGTATCAGTATAATCATCCCAAAGGGCCCATCCAGAGGGATGAACATGATCCTCAATATATGACTGTAAAATTACGGTCGTTGAGTAACGTTTCCATGGTCTGCCCAAGTATGTCTTAAAGGAGTCCTTAAAAGATGAAAGATCCGAGCTAGAAATGATTCGGCAGTGCTGAATTGACGTCCCGGTATTTTGATTGGGATCCTCCCTGCCTTGTGCTGTCACAGCGTTGAACTGCCCGCTCATAGGCTTACGTGCAATAATCTTAGAGTTTTGGATCACCACGGCTGCATCGCCGAAAATAAAGTCAACCGTGCCTGTGATATGGCATTCCCTGTAGAACTGTCTTAGGGTGTGTGCATAGAGGGTGTCCTGGTAGGCATCGATTTGGCACCGGTTAATGACCACTAGGTCCGCACTCACACGAAGGGCGACAGCTTGGTGCTTTTCTGGACCGGCCGTGTTCTGGAACCTTATGTCTTGTGCTATGAATCCATCGCCTTCCACAGCTTCTCATAGTTGAATATAAAGAAAAACATTTCGATTAGACAAGTTATAGTAGATCACCACTAACTTACATTACTGGAAATTGTCCGAGAACGGAGATCCCAAGTCTACTATCACTTCATATGACATTTCTTTTCTAAATTTCTTGAAGTCAATATGAGGCTACATGTTTCGTCTAACTTTTCCTTAAAAGTGATAGTTCTTTGTATTTTCCTCTCCACTATGATCAAAAGCAATAGCATCAAACATATTCCTTCAATCATCAACATATGTATGTGGGCTTGTGGCCATTCAAGCAACAATTATTCCAACACTAAGTCTATCCGTGCCTGATCGATATCAAACAAAGTTAAGTCATTATCAGTCTCTATAACTAGGCTACGAAATCCTTAGTGTATTGACTACGTACTGAAGTATGAAATCAAGAGTAAAGTTCTGATCATATATAATATAAAAGCAGATCCACGTACGAAGAATATAAATGCCAAAGAGACAAGATAGTATTGAGAAAATCCTTACCAACAGTAGCAGTTCTATAAGTACCCGTCCCATCAATGAAGTTTAAGCTTCCAGTGATGACAGTTGAAGCCATTCCATCACCTACGAGCATTAGATTCTTCTTGTTCTTTCCAATAACAACATTTTCCTTGTAAGTTCCCTTCTTGATGTATATAACATATCGGCTAGGTGACTTATCTGGGGCAGCAGCCACAGCTTCACACACAGTCTTATAATTACCACTACCATCTTTGGCAACCACTACATTAGCCTTGACATGTTGAGGCAGTCCGCCAAGGAGCTTCCTATCCTTGCTTGTCACCCAAGATGGAAATGTATCGATCAAGGGGGCAAACAAGTTATTAGTTCGCTTAGGCGACAAGGCAATGTGTAATGCAAGGGATGCCCTGCCCCTAGCTATTATGTCATTGAGCCGAGGCTCCAATAGTGAGCGGGCTGGGCCAATGAGTTCATCAAGACAAGTGAAGTGGTTTGTAAGGACAGCACTAAGCCATGCATGGACATCTGAGTTAATGCCTTGTACCCCATTTTTTGCTAGGGATTCCGAAGAGGCCCTTAACCTGTCCATTGACATGTCAAAGAGCTCCTCGCATACCTCAAGACTTTCTTGATGTTTGGGGTCATTATTAATCCTAAGCGAGGCGTTCCTTGCTATTCTCATGGTATCATCAAAGTGTAACATAGATTTGCCTAGTAAGGCCTCGAGAGGGCCTATGTCACCTCTTCGTAGCGCTCCACTGTAGGCTACCTCAGAGACTATTGCTACGCAGGAAGATGGTTCATGGGCATTATCACAAACGTGGGATAAGGGAACATATGTAGAAGAAAGTATGTAAAAATTTAAATTCACAGTGCTGCTAGCAAAGAAACCTAATATTCCCAAGGCAACGGCTAAGCAAAGAGCTAAGCATAAAGGTAGCTTGGTGAAAGAAGTTGGTTGGATAATTTCTAAAAGGGGTTTTTCGTAGGACCTTGCCATAGCTTCGCAAAGGTCACTTGCAAATTAAATGTTTGTGTGGGCTTGCTTACTTTTCATGCATGAAGGCCGTTAGTTATATAGTGCATCCAATGGAAGTTGATCAAACGTCGTAATGGCACATGATAAAACTAATTAATGGATGTAATGTGAACTACCAGGTAGCCTACATCATAGTATTATATTGCTTGCTGCCGCAGATAATTTGGGTACAATCTTGTGCCTGATTCTCTCTAATGGATCCAACAAAGGATTAGCATAAGTGATACTATACCTGTAGGCTGTCTACCGAAGATTCAGGATCGTCAAAAGCCTTCTTCAACTGAAAGCTTAATTACAGTATGTCATTACCAGGCATACTGATCTCAGGACTCAGTATCTCACTGCATGCAAGTTCTGGCAAAATCCATGTGCTTCAATTTAATGGTACATTTTCTTTTTATTATGTTAATAATGCAACTTCTTCACATGGTACTTAAAAGCAATGCTCCTCCTCATTAATTCCTACATGAATGATAGACCATGCATGATGGGCAGACTTATGTTGTAATGCTTTGTAAAAAACATCCGGTGTACGTGTACACCAGGTGTACCTAAAATTTGAAGTTGTTCAACGAGGCTCCAGCCTCGCTCCGGAAAACATACTTGTACATTTGTACGTATTGTGTATTTTTGTATTAATACTACGGAGTATACATTATTCCAATCACTATAAAAGGAAGTCCTAAGTTGTTGCCTTGAATCCTTGATCATACCAACCAACACATAGCAAAAATTCTTCAATAAAATACCATTAAAGATACAGCATTAGCCAAAGTGTGAAGTCGTCCTAAGATGGAGTAGGAGAGATGGACTTCGGAAAGAATGTAGCAAACCTAAATAAGCTGACCTTACCATACATGGTATTATTTGTGTTCGCTGCCATCATACCTCATCCAATTTATGCCATCCGCCAATCTTCTATACTTCCCCTTTCAAACATCATGCTAGAAGGTATGGCTGATAGCTATGACCGTCCCCTGCAGTGTATGCCAAAAGGTGAATACTGCAGTCTCGACTCTTATTACTATGAATGTTGCGATGGGCTGCGGTGCGAGACGCCCTTAAACACTCAGGCTGGCTTCTGCGTTGATGACTATCCCCAGCCGGGCTGTCAAGCAAAAGGGGATGTCTGTATTTTAAATGGCATCTTACCCTGGATGCCTCTTCTTCTATGTTGCAATGGGCTGCGGTGCAGTGACGCTCCGTTTGGCGAATGTGTTTAAACGTACCCTTGAAAAGGCAAAGAGTGGATGATTGTTAATCCATGTTTCTGACTTCTGAGTGATACATGTGCGCTTAATTTTGTTATTTTTGAGTCATTGTCGTCCGTGTGGAATATTATCTTCAAAATTGTATCTTCACCGATGGGAAATTGGCTGTGTTATGAGTCTTACAAGCTAATCTTATCTTGGATGGGGTCTTTAGGGAGTCTGATATACGCAGCCTTATCCCGAAAATAGGGAAATTGTTTTCAGAATAAACCACAAAGATCCCTTAATTATGAAAACATCTTTTTCCCTGCAATGAAAAGCCGTTAAAAACTATTGTAACCACAAAAACCAAAGTCGCGGCGAGATATGCAAAGCTTAAGTAAGGCAAAAGTAAAGCATAAGTAAAACACCAAACATTTCGCAGATTACCCTGTAAATACGAGCACAACATGCACAATGGAAACAGCGGACACATCAAGTCCTTAATACAACATCAACAACAACAACTAAGTGTAATTCCCATTCAATGGGGGTACTCGGGTCAGGATGTACGCAACCACACCCCTGTTTAAGAAAAATAGAGAGGTTGTTTCCGAGATTGACCAATTGGTGTACTGAAGTATTGACTTCCAACAATTTCACCAAAAATAAGAAGCACTAGAAGATTTTCATAGCCATTTTGCTTTAGTCCATAATCACCTAAAGCTGAAAGATAACAGGTCTAATCCATACATTAACAGTGTAGTACCTTAATTCTCATTTTTCAAGAGCTTCTATCTAATGTCATGTCTTCATTGATCATTTCTTTTCATTACCTTGTAATAGTGTTTTTGGGTAGGTCCAGTGCCTATGAAGTTGAAAAAATTATCTCCATCTTTTAACTTGGTGATTATAGAATATAGCAAAATGGCTATGAAAACCTTCTAGTACTTCTTATTTTTGGTGTAGTTGTTGGAAGTCAACAATTCAATTCAGCAATGGGTCAATCTCGAAAATAATATCTCTGATTTCTTAGAATGGATTAGGTTGCGTACATCCTGATTTAGAGTACGTACCCCAATTGAGTGGGGATTTACACTCGGTTGTTCTTGTTGTAATAGTGTTTGTGTGTGCCTTTTATATAACACCCCCTACACTAGCATAAAATAATAACAAATTAGTGATCAAAGGCTGAAAGCAAACCCATCTATCTCGTCATTTCCTCAAACACCTTCCTGCATGGTCACTGAGTTGGGGTTACAAAGCATCACCAGTAAAAGCAAAGCGGGAAAGGAGTTGAGAAATTTTTTATATCACAAGTTAATTAAAAATGTTTCCTTCTTTTCTTTTCTGATGGACAAGTTAGAAATGTTATTGATGGCCTCATTGGCCTGAGTGCATAATTTATGTTGGTTTACCCTTTGCTTTATGCATCCCGGATATGGGATATATGGAATTAATTTGAATCAAAAAATTACTAAGCCCATTCTTGTGAAAAACTACCACTTGAAAAGTTAGGTTGAAAAGTATTTT
>ONZK01004403.1:0-21316 GCA_900322385.1 Pharnaceum exiguum | reverse complement strand
CAGCCCCCCCCCCCCCCCCAACGTTGGAGATCTCCCACAGTGCTTTCCGCACTGGATGAGATTTGCGCTCAAAATAATGGTGTGCTTAGTTCGGGTACAACCTTTTATTAAAATTGTATTCTTTACAACTAATAAAAAAGGAAAAGGAAAAACAACTTGCAGATAGGACATTCGGTCAATTTTGATCGTTTTGGACATTAATATTTTGTGTGTTTTTTGTATGGATAAGTTCTGTTAACTCCATAGAAACATCATATGGACTTTTACTTGAGTTGATGCAGGGGAATTTCTCTCGACTAAAAGTTGACTTACTGTTGCAAAAGTCAATTGGAATTAGAGCATAAAACTAGGAAATATGACACACCACATATAGCCTCATCTTGAACACCGAAGTAAATTACAAGATCACAGATAACATGATCAAGTGATCAATTGATATTTTACAAGGAATGGAATGAGAGTACATAATGATAATAAATACAGCTAAATCTAAGAAGGAAGAAGATTATACATATATACTCCATTACTCCGTGCAGCATTCCTACCTTCACAATCACTGATCTGAAAACACAAGATGGGAATTCACAACCACAGTCGGCAACCATTCACTGGTCACAGCCCCTCGGAGAAAGTCACTCCAGTTGATGGCAGCCAAACATTACCTTGGATAAGCTCAGCCACGGTAAACTTCCTAGCCTCAGCAGCATTAGTAATAGCATGATGTCCAGGCCACTTCACTCTATAGGAAGTCTCAGCACCAGGCCCCTTATTAGCGTACTCCCCATAATACAAAGCCGTAGTATCAGTAGCATCATCCCAAAGAGCCCACCCAGAGGGATGAACATGATCCTCAATATATGACTGTAAAATTACGGTCCTTGAGTAACGTTTCCATGGTCTGCCCAAGTATGTCTTGAAGGAGCCCTTACAAGGTGAAAGATCCGAGCTAGAGACGATTTGGCAGCTCTGGATCGACGTCCCTGTGTTCTGATTAGGATCCACCCTGCCTTGTGCTGTTACAGCGTTGAACTGCCCGCTCATAGGCTTACGTGCAACAATCTTAGAGTTTTGGATCACCACGGCTGCATCGCCGAAAATAAAGTCAACAGTGCCTGTGATTTGGCAGTCCCTGTAGAATTGTCTTAGGGTGTGAGCATAGAGGGTGTCCTGGTAGGCATCGATTTGGCACCGGTTAATGACTACTAGGTCCGCACTCACTCGAAGGGCGACTGCTTGGTGCTTTTCTGGACCGGCCGTGTTCTCGAACCTTATGTCTTGTGCTATGAATCCATCGCCTTCCACAGCTTCTCATAGTTGAATATAAAGAAAAACATTTCTATTAGTCATGTTATACAGAATATCTACAAGTGGCAAATTGGGCCGGCCCGTTTCAACTCGAATCGAACCCGATTAGTGATCCGAATAGACAATTCGAACTCAACCCAAAAACCGAACCGAACCCGAACCCAACCGTTTTTGAACCCAAATTAGTTAAGCCTGAACTGAACCTGAATAAACCCGATTAATTGTCCTTATTATCATGAAATATACGCTAATAACAAATTTAAACAATTAAAACATATTTCAATTAGAAAAAACTTTAATTGTTTTGTTATATTTAGCAACTTACATTGTCGAGGTAAAAAAAAAAGGAACCAAACCCGACTTAACCCGAACCAAAACCGACCCAACCCTAAACCGAATCCAACCCGAAATTGGTGACCTAATTGTAACCCGAACCCAGAAAAACTGAACCGAACCAAATTGAACCTGATTGACTAGCCAACGGCGCTAGCCCGAAGCGAACCGAACCGAAACCGAACCGATAGCCTCGTTCCACTCTAAGAATATCACCACTAACTTAAAAAAACCATGTACCGGATCCGAATTTGTCTGAGATTAACGGAGAACCCAAGTCTATCACTTCATATGAGTGCATGTTTGGTCTAACTTTGTGTAAACCCGTTTCATATATAAGATGAGGTCATCAATCACTAACGAGGGGTCACTAATCATCACCGGATGTGCTATTAATCAATATTTTATGTCATCAATGACCCAATCTCATACTCCTTCCGTTTCTGAATGTCCTTCCTTTATTCCTTTTTGGGTTGTTTCAAAAAGTTTTTTTTTTCCTTTTTTAGCCTAGTTTTTTTCCAGGAAATAACATTTTTGCCCTTGGTAGGTGATATGGGGATTAGGGAGGAGGCTTGAAAAAGGGAAGATGAGGGATATATTTATCCATTATTAAAGTGTGTGCCCAATTGTAAACAGGAAGAGCTTTTAGAAACAGAGGGAGTATATGAAAAGGATTCACACGAGTTTTCGTGTTCCGTAAAAGTGATTTTTCTTTTATTCTTCTTTTCTTCCCCTTTCAATTTCTCTATTATTACCAAATAAACTGTAAATTACTCTCCATTATGATGATCAAAAGCATAAAACATATTCCTAGAGTGATAGATGCTTGTAAGTTGTAAGGCTATACAATAACAATAATCGAGTGTAAATCCCCATTCAATAGGGTTGATCGAGTCAAGATGTACGCAACCCTACCCCTAATTAAAAAAACAAAGAGGATGTAAGTCTATACAACATAATAATATATAAGCTATTAAAAAAAAAAACATAATAATATATAAGCACTACAACTCCTTCTCTCTCCACCAACATGGATCAAGTGTGAAAAAACACTAAGTAGGAGTATTAAATTACTTGCGGCCATCATTAAAACAACAATTATTCCAGCACAAAGTTTATCTACCCGTGCCTGATGGATATCAAACAAAGCTAAGTCAACATGAGTCTCTATAACTAGGCTACTGATCTTAAGAAAATATCATACTCCAGTGACAATGGTCAACAACGAATTTATAAATGGCCGATATCAGGATTTTTTATGGACGATATTCTTTCAGTATTGACTAATAGAAGTATGAAATCAATGTTAAAGTTCTGGTCACAAAGCAGACTAAGGCTGTGTTTTGTTTATTTTTAGTAATACAGTTTAGTTTTTTTCAGTTTACTTCAGCATCTTTTAGTTTTTTTCAGTTCAGTTTAGCATCTTTCAGTTTTTTTCAGTTCAGTTCAGTTCAGTTAATTTTTAGTTATAATTATAACTACCTTCAATTTTTTTCAGTTTAGTTCAACATCTTTCGGTTTTTTTTAGTTCAGTTCAGTTTTTTTCAGTTTTTTTCAGTTCAATTCAGTTTTAGTTCATATCATTTCAGCCGATCAAAACACACCTTAAGTACAAAGAATATAGGAAGGCCAAGAGACAAGTTAGTATAGAGAAAATCCTTACCAACAGTAGCAGTGCTATAAGTACCCGTCCCATCAATGAAGTTTAAGCTTCCAGTGATAACAGTCGAGGCCATTCCATCACCTACAATCATTAGATTCTTCTTGTTCTTTCCAATAATAACATTTTCTTTGTAAGTTCCCTTCTTGATGTATATAACATATCGACTAGGTGACTTATCTGGGGCAGCAGCCACAGCTTCACACACAGTCTTATAATTACCACTACCATCTTTGGCAACCACTACATTAGCCTTAACATATTGAGACAGTGTGCCTAGGAGCTTCCTATCCTTGCTTGTCACCCAAGATGGAAATTTATCGATCAAGGGGGCAAACAGATAATTAGATTTCTTAGGTGACAAGGCAACGTGCAATGCAAGGGAAGCCCTGTCCCTAGCTATTATGTCATTGAGCAGAGGCTCCAATAGTGAGCGGGCTTGGCCAATGAGTCCATCAAGACAAGTGAAGTGGTTTGTAAGAACAGCACTAAGCCATGCATGGACATCTGAATTAATGCCTTGTACCCCATTTTTAGCTAGGAATTCTGAGGAGGCCCTTAACCTGTCCATTGACATGTCAAAGAGCTCCTCGCATACCTCAAGACTTTCTCGATGTTTGGGGTCATTATTGATCCTAAGCGAGGCATTCCTTGCTATTCTCATGGTATCATCAAAATGTAACATAGATTTGCCTAGTAAGGCCTCGAGAGGGCCTATGTCGCCTCTTCGTAGCGCTCCATTGGAGGCTACCTCAGAGACTATTGCTATGCAGGAAGATGGTTCATGGGCATTGTCACAAACGTGGGATAAGGGGATATGTTGAGAAGAAATTATGTGAAAGTTTAAATTCACAGTGCTGCCAGCAAAGAAACCCATTCCCAAGGCAACGGTGAAGCAAAGAACTAAGCATAAACGTAATTTGGTGAAAGAAGTTGGTTGGATATTTTCTAAAAGGGGTTTTTCGTAGGACCTTGCCATAGCTTCTCAAAGGTCACTTGCAAACTAAATGTTTGTGTGGGCTTGCTTAGTTTTCATGCATGAAGGCCGTTAGTTATATAGTGCATGATACATGAAGACAATAAACGGAGGCACCTTGGTTAATTTGCTCATGCACAATTTTAATTTCTTATATGGCCGTTTCACATTATTTGTTTCTTTTTATAAAATAGAAAGGAAAGGTACAGACGACTGGCAGCGAAATTGACCATATCTTCTTGATTAAGATGGAATGACGATGGATGATTGTTTTGCGTATCTGCGTGTTACGCACCTTGATTTAGAAGTTCTTAGTTTTATTCTTTTGTTATAAAACTCTGATCCACAAATAATGCTGTTCTATAAATCATTCAATAAATGCTGCGCGCCGGCCAATTGCTCGATCAGTAGCCAGTACTCATCAGATGAGTCTAAGGAAGCAGATGGTGAGATGGGTAATTTAAATTTCCTCAAGCGTGCGATGAGTGGCGATGATCACGAAGTTTTCACTGTCGTACGAGCTTTTCAAGCCATGATGATTGTAATTTAGATAAAATTTTGGTTTTTAGGTAGCTAGAGATTAAAACTGCTGAAGCCTTGACATAGCGGTAGTACTAATAAGACAGGCTACCGAGGATTAGTCTTAGGTTGAATCCTTTTGTCCCTGTTGTGTAATGTGATTTCAAGGTTTCTTGTGCATGTACTCCGTATTGCTTTGAGTAACTTTCGTTTTTGATCTCTAATTAATTTTAATTAACACGGCTTGGCCGGAGATGCCTCCATTGAATTTGGCCGGATGACTCTATACATGTCTTGTACTGCATTGCATGTGACTGCTATCGGCTCCCTCCTTTCATCATTAGTAGGAGGTGAAACATTATCAAGGAGAAACTTTATTTGTTGAATAAATCCAAAATTCTAACGTGTACATTGTTGGTGCCAAAATCTGGCCGTAATCAAACTCAGCAAGGATGCGGGTTAACTACACTAGTTCCTAAATCAAGTTTATTGTATTGTAAGTTATTAGGCTAGGATTATTACGAGATAATAATGTAAATACTGAAATGCGTAAATAACAAAGAGGGTTGATGACGGGAAAACCCTTGAATTGGGTGAAAACCCCGGTTGGAATCTGCCTCCAACTGGTAACGTTTCTACTATATTGTTTTTGTGACTTTCTTACAATAGAGAGATGCCTTACTGATCTTATATATGATGATCAGCAAGACGTATAGCAGTAATGAGAGAATAGGGTACAGAATATGAAGTATGGAGAGAGTATTAAAAGTATGGTGATGCTTGGAGTGTTGTGTGTCTTCAGTACTTGCTGCTTGCTCCTTTTATACTCGGATAAAACCCTAAGTTAGGCTTGCTAGGGATGCCGCAGATACACTCCTAATTCCTTGGAGACTTAGTCCACTTCAAATCCCTGGATACGTCGTGCAACGTTCAATAGCACGCTTCCTATTTCCTCTCCATGTTAATAGGGAACAGAGAGTCATGCTTCGACTGACTTTCTTATCCTCCCTGCTAAGTAGCTTGACCCAGTCAATTATGCCGTTGTATACATGCTGAGCCTGCATCCGTCTTGAGGTCGTATTACGTGCTGAATACGTATACGCGCTGAATCTGGTACCAACATACATCACCTACGAATTTGCTATATAGTTCAATGACACTTCAGTTCCTTGTTGGTGGAAGCAAAATCTTAATCTATGAGGTCGATACTCCATAGGAGATCGAACTTCTTGATCTTTTAGTTAGAATGAACTTGTAAACAACTTGTTTGTCGCATATCTTTCAGTGACTATCTCATGTTTTAGCTACGCGTATTATATTGGCTAATGGCGTACATTTTGACCGATTACTTTCCCCGCCTTCTCTCTACCTCTCTCCTTCTTGTGAGATGAGCGATGTGATGTAACATACTAACATCCATCGCCTGAGGGTGTTTTGATCGTCGATTTGGAGTGTTCCCGTTCTGTTTTTTCTCCGGTTTAGTTCAAAGTTAATTTTTTCAAGTTCAGTTCACTTTTTGATATAATTTTTATTGCATTCAATATTTTTTTAATTCCGTTCCATTTTTTTCCAATTTTTTTCTAATGTAGTTCAGTTTTCCAAAGTTCAGTTCTAGTTTAGACATTTACACACGAACAAAACACGTACGCTCTAAGTTGTTTCAAGTATATGGAGAGGCATGCATGTGATTGCATAGGGAGATGTATTGAAAGTTGGGTGAATAATGAGGTGCATGGTGTCCGGATATGGATAGGGGTGATTAAGTTGGAGATTACTTAACTTGTATGACATTGAGAGTTAGTTAGGAGAAGATGGAGATAAAATGATGATAAATGATCAAGTGAAATACTCCCTTTGCCAAAAAAAATCTTTACAGTTTGACTTTTTTTGTTCAATTGTTTCACTACTATGACCATTTTTATTGATTATTGTGTTTTTTTAAGTTTTTATAAATGTAGTGAATTAAAAGGACATACAAAATTAAACAGTGCTAGATACCATTGTAGATTTTCTTGAGTACAAGTACGAATTGATCTACACCATTGGATGCCTCGTGATTCAGGAGTATATATACGAGGAGCTTAATTTGTGAAATCAGAAATGGGGTTTTAACTTTTAACCATTGTACTCCAATACTGAAAATCCCAAAACTAAAGAAGATATGGTTTATTAAACTACCATGCGGCCATGCCCATAGTAAAAAGTAAAAACTGATATCAATTAGCAGATTAATATGAAATGAATTACAGTATAATTGCCAAACTTGGTCAAGGAACTCTTGAATCAGCTGCCTAAAATAACATTCTCTATCATCAAGACATCAACTAGGATAGAATGATTGGAGTAACATGTTTCACATTCTTTCTTAAAATTTAAGAGAGAGCGAACTTATTAATTCAACTTGATAATTGAGTCAATAACCTGTAACAGAAAGAGATATCAGGTGATCTCAGGTGATGATGTGACAATAATGGAGACAGTATTATTCAACCCCATATAAGCCTGCAGCAAAATGCACTTAAGTCTTACTCCGTATATTGTACGATTGTCCCCACATGCATGATCAAAATAATTTCAGTTTCCTATACCAGGTTGCTTTTTATAAGCCCTATTTGGGTAATTAGTAGATAGTAGAAACAGATAGCAGATTAAGGATTGATGTGTGAAAGAAAATTACAAAATAAGAAAAAAGCAGATTTAATAACAGATTGATATGAGACATAAAAAGACAAGATATGCTAAAAAAAGAAGAAGATAACAGATTTGCCCTACAGGGCATAGTCAACAATGGGAGACACATTTTTAACTACGACTCTACGAGTAATGAACTTGTATGCAGAGAAGATGCTTCGATGAAGCAATTTCAAATGCTAAAATGCTTGTCAGACTCCTAAAAATCTCCCTCGCCAAACCCCCTTTCACATAGAAGAATGACAACGCAGCTCAGGATTGATTAGACGTCGTAATTAACACATGATAAAATTTAATGGATGTAATGTGAATTACCAGATAGCCTATATCATAGTATCATATAAATATATGCTGCGCGGCGCCGTAGATATTTTGGGCACAATCTTGCGGCACAGAGGATTTGGACTCGATTTTCTCTAATGGATCGAACAAAGGATTAGCATAAGCAATAGATACTATATCTGTAGGCTATCTTCCGAAGATTCAGGATCGTAATCAAGTCAAAAGTCTTCTTCAACTCTAAGCTTAACTACAGTATGTCATTACCAGGCATACTGATCTCAGGACTCAGTATCTCACTGCATGCAAGCTCTGGCAAAATCCATGTGCTTCAATATATTTGTACATTTTCATTTATTATGTAATTATGTTAGTGCAACTTCTCACTTTGAAGGTATTTTAAATGGATAATAGTTTCCTCTCCGCCAAATTTTTATCTACCCTCAGCATTTCAAATTAAATTTACTACATGAAATTTGAAAAAGAATATGGTACTTAATTAAAAGCAATGCTCCTCCTCGTTAATTCTGCATGAATGATAAAACAAGAACTATTCCTAAACTGTCAGACTGCATAGGCACGTATTGCTAGTTGCTATACTGATCGAGTGATCATTTACAAATATACGGTCTAAACTCTAAAGTCTAAACATGACATGATGACATAACTAACACAGCTTGTCTACTTTTAACAATTCAAATGGCTGTACTACTACAGTTGAACTGGATGAATACCATAAACTCTATTAGTCTACCGAAGTAACCGAACAGACCAAACTTATCAGAAGATAGAAGAAAAGTATTTATGTATATATCGGTATCACTGTAATTATTTACCTGAGTGATCGAGGATGAAGAGTAGATTAATGTTGCTTACTTGCTCGGATTGTTTAATTTGCAGTATTCAGTTGATGGTCTCCTCCTGGGGTCACGACCTTGACGTGTCCGAGATTCAGAGACTGCACTTTTGGGGTTCCAGCGGAGTTTTCTTTAGGGGTTCTCACTTCTCAGTTTGTGACTCATCATTTTCCAGAGAACCAGAGAGTCTCATGGACAGCCGGCAAGGGTCACAGGGCAACATATTGGAAATGGACCGATTGGTCTGTGCTGGGCATGGTCTCTCACAGTTCACTAGTCATAGCCCATGCCCCATAGGGGGCCAAGTCTGTAATGGTGAGTTTAACACAACATTGGAAGATGGGCTTGCTTTAAAGTATTATTCTTCAATTGGTGTTTGATCCATGATATTGGACGAACATTAATCTCCATGGTCCAATGGCATGGATATTCATTAAGATGTACTGGACTGAAAACTAAGGGCATAAGCCTCTCTTTGTGCATCTAGAAGACTAAAACTATTCAAATTAAATTTTATTTGATTTGTTGCTTTTTATTTAATTTTAGTTATGATGCACGGAAACGATACGGGAATCCGATTTGAGACAACGGAAAAAGCAGATTCGATACGGCAATTCAGGATGTTATTTATTTATTTAATATAAACTACTCCCTCTGATCCAAAATAAGTGTCATCATCCACTCATGCACACATATTAAGGATGTAGTTTAAATTCCAAATTTAACCCTATTAATTTCAACAACTATTCCCAATGTGTGACTAAGTTTATACAATTCCAACACTTAAATTGGAAATCGATAAGGGCAAATTTGGCAAAAATAGCTCAATTATACATTGAAATGTGAGAATGACACTTATTTTGGATCAAATATTTTTTGTTAGGATGACACTTATTTTGGATCGGAGGGAGTAACAAATTTTATAATTTAATTTGTTGAAAAAAAATAAAATAAATAATGTCATAAGCTTAGCAAACTTAGGTCCAACCTCAACTCAAAAAAAAAAAAAATTCAAACTCATAAAAATGAAAGCCCAAACAATATTACACCCAAAGCAGCCCAAACAAAATTACACCCAAAACGGCCCAAAAGGCAAGAAAGCCCACGAATTCATTTATACCCTACAGAATATACCATTTTCCTTTCTCATTTCTATCCATTTGCATCCGTCCATTTTTTGCTGCTTCCTTCAAAGTTCTCCGCTATCAATGAAAAATTCTGCATTTGCATCCGTCCATTTTTTGCTGCTTCCTTCAAAGTTCTCCGCTAGCAATGAAAAATTCGTAACACACCCTTGTCATTATTGAAAGTCAAGCGGACTTCAAGCTTTCGCCACTTTTATGCAATTATAACATTGGTTCACGGGCGAGAGAAGAGGAAGGGAGAAGGGAAAATGAGGAGGTTAATTATGATATTTTATGAAAAATACAATACATAGAGAAAATTCACACTACAATAAGAAGTTACAATTAGTAATTGTGTGTCAAATCAATTACACAAAAAATTTAATAAAGTTATTAGATATTCAGATCAATTCAGTTATTAGATATTCAGATCAATTCAGTTATTAAGTTAAATTCAATTCAGTCTTTATAAATTGAAAAGATTAGGCCCATAATCAACGAGTTTAACCTTTACGGAACAATTCTTGCTAAATCACCTCTTCTTCACAACCTTTTTAAGTCAGACGAGTGAATTATTATCATTCTTTTTAAAAGGTAAAGATGGTAAAAGAGGTAGAAGTCCTTACTCTCAAGAGACTCCTAAGCAGGCATCTAACTCCCATGACCTGGTTGTATCCCAAAAGATATCAGAGTTCTGTCTTCCATGTTTGCTATCTGAAATGAGTATTGTTATCTGTCCACACAGATAAAAGATCAAAACAATCTCACTTTCCTTTCCCATTTTGCCTTAAGTCAACGAAAGGCACATTCCTCGCCCAAGTTGCTGAAAGTCAACAACATGAGGCACATTTAAAATGAAGCCTCATGGCCCATATACTCCGTATATAAATAGAGAAGATGCTTCGATCATGAAGCGACCAACATAACCGGAATTTCATATTGGAACTTGCTTTTTAAACTCCTAAAAAGTCAGTACCCTTCCGCATAGAACGTCAGGATTATATAATACTAAAGCCTTATGTTGCATACAAGTTCTGGAAACGGTCTCCCGATTTTTCAAATCGGGGTAACGCTGCGTATATCACTACATCAGGCTCCCTCAGTACCCTATTTTAGATGGGATCATACTGGGACTGTTGTTGTATGTTGCATACAAGTTCATAAGAATGACTCATTTGCCAATCATTTGTCGCAAGTTGATTAAACGGCTGCATAATTTCTCGTTGTAATGTCACATAAAATTTAAATGAATGTGCTGTTAACTACCGATTACAACATACCAACTGAGAACTATAGACATCTATTTAAGGAAGATCAAGTCTTGAGGTCACAGCAAAGCCCTCAATCTGATACAAGTAGATATTGAGCAGCAGAACAATGAGGGTCAGTGATCACCATAACAGTTGGGCCAATTCCGAGAGCTTCACTAAACAATTTCTGCTCGGACGGTATTTCACCGCATTTTCTACCATATTAATCCTGTCCTTCATTGGCTCCACCTACATCTTTGGTCTCTACTCAGGTGAAATAAAATCTACCTTTGGGTATGACCAATCAACTCTTAATCTCATAAGCTTCTACAAGGACTTGGGAGCATACATCAGTGTTCATGCTGGCCTACTTACGGAGGTGGCCCCAGTGTGGGTAGTCCTCCTAATTGGAGCCGCCGTGAATTTCGTGGGTTACTTCATGATCTGGCTCTCTGTCACCAGTCGGATTGCCCACACCCAAGTCTGGCAGATGTGCCTATACATCTGTATTGGTGCCAATTCTATGGGTTTTGCCCATACTGGAGCTTTTGTGACCTGCGTAAAGAACTTCCCAGGGTACAGGGGATCTGTCATCGGGATCTTGAAGGCATATATTGGGCTTGGAGGGGCCATTATGGCGCAGCTCTACCATGCTCTCTACGGCAACACAAATGCCAAAGGGGTCATTCTTCTCATCGCTTGGCTACCAGCAATTCCTCTAGTACTCTTCGCGTACAGCATTAGAGTTGTTAAAGTAGTTGAAAGACAACTCAAGAGAGAAATAAGGTTCTTCAACAATATCCTCTACATGTCACTAACCCTCGCAGCATTTCTCATGGTGATGATCATCGTGCAGAGGAAGGTTGACTTCTCTCACGGTGGATATGGGGTGAGTTCTGCTGTAATGATGGTACTCCTCATCCTGCCTATTCTCCTAGTAATCAGAGAAGAACGTGCTGCGTGGAAGTCCAAGCATGACAAAATTGCTTCTGACGGCCTTTCAGAGCTAAAGGTAGTGGAACAGGAGGATGTAACAGATTCAAATTATCAACCTACATGCTCATCAGACCCCAAAGAACCCACCGAGAAACATGTATCCTGTTTCCAGGATGTGTTCAACCCTCCACCCGCAGGGGAGAATCACACCATCCTACAAGCTACATTCAGCATAAACATGCTACTGGTGATGCTTGCGCAAGTGTGTGTCGCAGGAGGGCATTTAACCACCATAGACAACTTGGCTCAGCTTGGGTCATCACTAGGGTATCCAAAGAAAAGCCTCATCACCTTGATTTCCTTGATGGCCATATGGCAATATCTAGGACGTGTCCTGGGAGGAGTCATCTCTGAATACTTCTTAACTAAATACAAGGTGCCTAGACCTATCTTCTTCGCAATAACCATCTTTCTATCAGGAATCGCTCACCTTCTCATTGCCGTTAATGCTCCTCATGGTCTCTACGCATCGATCATTTTAGTCGGGTTCTGCTTGGGGGCAGGAGGGACATGCCTCTTCGCAATAGTTTCCGAGATCTTTGGGCTGAAATACTATGCTACTTTGTCTAACTATTGCCCACTGGCAATTCCACTTGCTTCCTACATATTCAATGTGAGGGTTGCAGGGCATTTGTATGACAAGGAGGGACTGAGGCAGCTAGCGGCCTTGGGTCTGACGAGGAAACCTGGGCAGGAGCTGACCTGTAAGGGTGTCCAGTGTTACCAGATGACCTACATCATACTTACTGCCGTAGCCTTTTTTGGCACAATCTTGTGCCTGATACTTGCTTATCGAACAAGGGATTACTACAGGAGTGATATCTATCAGAGGTTCCGCAGCAACCATAAGCTGTCTTCCAATGATGATCAAAAGTCTTCTTTGCAGAAAGAAGAACTGCAAGCTTAATTATTGTGATATGATCTCACTGCCAGCTCATTTCTAGACAATCCATATGCCTCAATACTTGTACTTGTTTTCATATATTGACATGTTAAAACTTTCCTCTTCGCAAAATAAACATCTCCCCTCAGTACTTCACTACTGACACGGTATCTTAAATGTTAAAAAAGAAATTTAATATGAATACTGCACATAATTCTTGAAAGTCGAAAGACCAATGTTTTTGCATGCACTTCTGTCTAAACTAAGAACTGTTCATAAATGGGCAGACAGCAGATACATATTTCTACACTATAATAGATGATATACATATGCTACAGTCTACATTCTACAGTTTTACACGACAAAAACAATTTTATTTACTAAGGAGTATAAACAATTAAAATTGCTACATGATCATATTAAAACTGGATGAATCTGTACAACATTCTTCAGACCAAATTAACTTTGAAGATAAAAGAAATATCAGTATTGTTTGTGTTACTTACCTGAGTGAGGATGATGGGTAAAATGTTGCTCGTTTGGACTTTGGAGTTCTTCAGTCAGTTCAGGTTCAGGGGGGTATTCTCTTTCTTGTAAGTTGTACACAGGGAACCAGAGAGTCATAAAGACCTCAATCACCTCATATTAGGCATGGACCCTTAATTGGTTTGTTGTGGACTCTCTTGCAAATCATTATTGTCATTCTCTGGACTGCGACTTTGTGACTACATATGGGCTAGGTTTATGGGTGTTGTTTGGGCTTTTGAACCAAATTTTGAACTTGATCTAATTTAATCCATGTAATTGACCTACATTGGTTCAACAAAAAAAGAAAAGAAAAACACTTTCTAACATATTCATCTTTAGAGATGTTATTATTGGTCAAAAATTAACCCACTAAATCAAGCGAACGTTCCAGATGGAGCTTGTAAGAACTAACAACTATAAGGAAACGCCAATCGATAAACTCCAACTTTTGTCATTTACAAATGTCTATATTGTTTGAAAGTCCTCGTGCCCAATTGCGATGGAAACAAGTAGTGTCTCGAAAAGTCGAAAGACAATGAGATAAGCTCGGCGAGGACACGAGTGTGCTCGAAATTACACATCCACCGCTAACATTCTCCTATAAATAATCACTACCTCCATTTGCTCGGTAACTTTCAACAATCAGTCTAAGCAAGTCCACGAGTACTACAGTCCACCACCTAACGCTCAACAAAAAAAATCTGTTTCAATCTTAGTCCACAAAGCTAAACCAATATAATGTCTCTAGTGCCAAGTGTCTTCGGGGGACGTCGATCAAGCGTGTTCGACCCTTTCTCTCTAGACATATGGGATCCCTTTGAGGGCCTTCCTTTGGGCATGTCCCAGTCCGGGCTTACCAAGGGCGGTAGCGACGTGGCTCAGTTAGCCAACATGAGGATGGACTGGAAGGAGACCCAGGAGGCCCACGTCATCAAGGCGGACCTCCCGGGGCTGAAGAAAGAAGAGGTCAAGGTCGAGGTCGAGGACGGTCGTGTGCTCCAGATTAGTGGAGAGAGGAGCAAGGAGCAGGAGGAGAAGGACGATAAGTGGCACCGTGTCGAGCGGAGCTCAGGAAAGTTCGTAAGGAGGTTCAGGCTACCTGAGAATGCCAAGATGGACCAGATTAAGGCCTCTATGGAGAATGGTGTGCTTACTATTATGGTGCCTAAGATGGAAGAGAAGAGGCCTGAAGTTAAGGCCATTGACATTGAGCACCGCTCTTAGAAGATCACTTAGATAAGCAAGGAAATATAAGAATGTTCATGTTTGCGTATATAGCACTAGTCCTAGTATGTTGTATGTAGAATAGTATGCTTTCTTATCAGCACATAATAAACATCCCGTAACCTCATAGTTTGGTTGAATGAATGTACTGTTAATCTTTAAATGTATACCTTTTGGTTGCAGGAAGGTTCTATGTTCACTTCAAACCTTTTAGTGTTCGATGTTCCCTTCTTAGCTATCATGATCAATATCTTTTCAATTAAATTTGTAACAGTACTACTTTTCCCATAGCACTGAATACTAGAATATATTGAATTGACTGTTACTGATCATACCAAAAATTTGTGACAGTGGTCTTCTAAAATACTTTAATAACTCAAAAGTTCACCTTTGATACCAGAATAATTCTTTATGACAATTCTCTTCGATCAGATGAGACCTGGCACACGAGGGGGTCTCAGTCGTGCTACCCAAATAATGACATGTCAATTCCGCAGTCATGCTATCATGTTTAACATAAACGCGTGGACATCCATCTGTTGAGATATAGTATACCAGCACAGTTGATGACGATCACTTGCAATTAAGTATCTCAAATTATAGAACAGTGGCAGCTAACCCTTGATTTTGCATCGCTGCAAAGGCTAGAATCAAGAGTGAAACTGGTCAGGTGCATCCTTGAAAAACTATGATAAAGAAAAAAAATCAATTGATTTAATATTTAATCACATTTTTAAAACAAGCTTAAACATGAAGATGCTTTATATTGAAAAGAAAGAAAGAAACTTGTCTGATCGAGTCCTGACCTATATATACACATCTTAATAAATAATCGTGACATAAACACAATTGTGACATTGTGAGTCGTTCAACTGAGCAGTCCAATCGTGGTTACCAGTTACCACACAATGCACACAGATAAAGTCTTCGATGATCACCGTGTCCCTCATTTCACCTAACTAGTTCTGATCAACACTCAAGAATCTAGTTTGCGAAGAAAACAATCCAATGAGTTCTATCATGTCTCTAAAACAACTGAGCTTGCTAAACTCATTCTATCTTGTCTCAATAACAATCATAAGCCTTATGTTCCCAATTTCACTCATTGTGCTAGGGAGGCTAACAGGCGTCCGTTACCTCCTGTCATTATCTCATGGAAAGCCAGCATCCATGCTTTTCTCTTTTCTCCTATACACCAATCCGAACCTCCTTTGTGCCTTAGTCTCCGTCGCTACCGTATATGCTCTAAGCTATGTCATAATGGAACGAGCAAAACGGCCTGGAGAACTCCCAGAGCCGGTCTCGGAGCCTCGAATCAGCAGCGGCTGGTACATCCTAGTTGCCTTACACCTTCTTGTTTTCGTAGGCATCATGGGCTGCACTGCGACAGGGGTTTATGGGCCAACGCTCGATATGGGAGGTAGAATAGTTACCAATGTCATCTTCTTCATAGGCATATTGGAGGTCACAGTTTGCTGGTGCAGAAAGGTAGTGAAACCAGTGGTGCGTGCCACATTGTTTCGCGGGGCTGTGGAGGGGGAAGAAAAGGAAGTGTCCAGAGAAAGGTGGATACTCGGCGCTCTGCTTGGCGGATTGTACTGGTGTAAGTTCAAGCTCGAAATCGAGGCATTGGTGGCCGTGGTAGTTTCAAAGAGGGAAATGATGGTTAGGCTTGAGCTAAGCGATGTTCTTGGTTGGTGGTTGTATTATTTGACTGTTACCGTCGGAATGGCTAGGATTACAAAGGGAATTCTATCGATTGCTTTTGCAAGGTTGCCTAGTAATAATGTAACAAACCAGGCACATAGTATTGAGTATTTAGAGTGTCATGAGAAAGTTTAATGTCATTTGCTGTTTTCATTAACATTTGGAAGTCATCGTGATTGCTATGTCTCCAATTGATGCCTTTCATATTGGTGTCATTACTCGATCATTAATCTTCACCATTTAATCGCTTATCAACTAACAATAACCGAGTGCAAATCTCCCCATTCGATGGGGTACTCGGGGTCAGAATCACTTATATTAGATATTTAGATCAAAATCAGCAAATGCACAAAATAGAAGACCAATGCCTAGAACGCGCAAGCCATTTCAGACTGTCAGGCCGGCTTGATCAGAGTGTAAATGTGGAATAATTCAAAGACGTAGAACAAACAAATCGACACAAATTGATTTACAACAATACAACTTATTAGTCTGATTTATTTATTAGGAGTACTTCTGTTACAAATTCTAAAAGTAACATCCTCACGATTTGACCTCAACATACTAACACAAAACATGACATAAACAAAACACAAAGGATCACACTTTAATTAACAAATGCCCCTTTTAGCTAAACAAGATAAATTAGCCAGAGATGTCAATGGCCTTAACCTCAGGCTTCTTCTCCTCAACCTTAGGCACAGTCACAGTAAGAACCCCATTCTCCATAGCAGCCTTGATACCATCCATCTTGGCATTCTCCGGAAGGCGGAACCTCCTCTGGAACTTTCCAGAACTCCTCTCGACACGGTGCCACTTGTCATTCTTCTCCTCCTGCTCTCTGCTTCTCTCTCCACTAATCTGCAGCACCCTTCCATCCTCAACTTCCACCTTCACCTCTTCCTTTTTCAGCCCGGGAAGGTCCGCCTTGAAGACATGGGCCTCGGGTGTCTCCTTCCAGTCCATTCTAGCGTTCACAAAGGCGGCTGTTTCGCGGGCTGGGCTAGTGGAGGAGAGGGCCTGGGAGGTGCTGAAGGGGAAGCTCTGGAAGGGGTCCCATATATCGAGTGAAAATGGGTCGAAGATGTTGCTCCGTTGGTTACCGAAGATGCTTGGAACTAGCGACATTTTCTTAGATTATTGTTGTCTTTTTGATGTTTGAGAATTGAGAGATTGTTTGTTTGTTTTGTTTGCTGCGGAAGGCTGTGGGTGTAAGTCGGAATTGTTATGCTTGGTTTTGATTGATGAAGGTTCGGAGAGGTATTAAGGGGTATTTATAGGTTGTGGGATGAAGTATCTGGAGATTTTCTTAGGATGTTCTGTTCGGTTCTGGATTTTGCGGGAAAAAGCAGTTTTATGATTTTTGAGATGAAAGCGCGGCAAAGCTATGGAAGGTACTTGGACAATCTTGTAATTCCAGAAAGTTCTGGCCCTTTGATTTATTCGGATGCTATTGTCTGACGACCCATCAAATAACAAAACACTCTGGCCCAAATAAAAGCTCACAGTACGGCCCAAATAAAAGCTCGCAGCCTAAAATATCTGTTGGGTTGACTTAGAGGTGCCAATTTGGGTTATCAGGTCGATCCATTTAACTAATCGTGTAATTTTGTGGGTTAGTAAGTCAAATTTTTTTATGAAATTATTAAAATATTATACTTTATTCAAAAAAATTGTAAGCAGGTAGTGTTTGTGTCAGTTTTGGTCGTGTTGGGTCGGGTTTGTGTTTCATCTCATTAACTTTGTGTCTTGTTAGTGTGTTCGCGTCAGGTTCTCTTGTTGTATCAGTTTTTGACAGCTGTAG
This sequence comes from Pharnaceum exiguum, assembly GCA_900322385.1. Lineage (NCBI taxonomy): Eukaryota > Viridiplantae > Streptophyta > Magnoliopsida > Caryophyllales > Molluginaceae > Pharnaceum > Pharnaceum exiguum. The sequence goes on along the minus strand of ONZK01004403.1, from coordinate 3,180 downwards.
TTATTGTTTCTACGCCCGTACTGAACTTATTTAATCTAATTTTACTACTTACTTTTATAACCCGAGTCGCTGAAAATGCATTAAGACAATAATTAATATATAATTAGGTGTACCATAAAAATTTCCTGAACCCATGGAAATTCCTCCAAGGTGCAAAGGCGACCTCGCTTACATATATTCAGCCCTTGGACAAAAGAGAGCCAAGAAAACCCTACTGCACGTAAGTTGTAGCACCTATTCTGCCCACCTTTTAAAAACTTCAATTCAGTACTTTCAGTACAATTTAGTTTAGTTTTGCATTCAGCTCGTAACTTGCGAACTTAATAAGTTTTGATCCCAATTTCCATTTGTAATTATTAGTATATCATTGGAAAGGTATCACCATATAGATTCATAATCGTACAAAATTGATATGATTTTGATAAGTGATTGAGTGTCAAAACAATTAAACAAAAAGTTCAATGAATGAATTAGTTGTTAGAAATCAATATTTCAATGCAACAATGCATTTAGTGTCAATTTCGGAAACAACCTTCCTGTTTTCTTAAACAGGGATAAGCTTGCTTACATCCTAACTCACACGAACACCCCTATTGAATGAGATTTACACTCATTTGTTGTCGTTGTTGTTGTTTAAAAGGTATATTTTTGCTCACTTTAAACCTAATTAATTTAGTATACATTACTTTTTCAATTCAGAACATAATAAAAGTTATGGGTACCGTAAAGCAGAACAAAAAAAAACAATCGAGTGTAGACCCATACAATGGGAGTACTTGGGGATCGGGATATATGCAACCTTATTCATGTTTATGAAAACAAGGAGGTTATTTCCAAAATTAACCTAAACGCATCGATCATTGCATTGAAGTATTGACTTCTCGCAACTTCACATAAAATAAAAAGCACCGAAAGGTTTTACAAACATTTTGCTATAGACTATAATCATCTAAAGTTGAAAGATGAAGAAGAAAATTACTGTAAACAGTAGTAGATAGAACAAGCATAATTTTCCGACTACAAATTAACTAAAAAAGACATTTATTTTAGAAGGAATGTACCAAACAACTTTTACCTACTAACTGCTACTTAAATTTACTCTTATTAATTGCTAAATGCTCCTACCTTCCCCCAAAATAAGAGTTTCCAATAAGTACAACAATCTTATTTATACCACCACACTTTCTTCCCTCGTTTTAGTCTACCACTACTAAATCGTCATAGCACAACCACTTAGGCAATTCATACCAATGGATAACCCGCCTATATTTCCTCCCTCCACTCTTTACTTAGAAAACATGCTCCCCACCAACATGTCTTCGGTTGCTCCTGTTTCGATCATAGCAAGCTGCGTGCTTCCCTCTGTAATGCCGGTGCAATTACCCCCTCCCTCATCCACAATGACGGCATCTGCCACACCCTTCTGGTCGGCTTCAGGCCCCACGCCTATGGACTGGAAGGAAACTCCTAATGGATATATGCTTAAGATGGATGTGCCGGGAGTGAAGATGGATGACTTGAAGGTGAAGGTCGAGGACTTTGGTCGTGTGCTCAAGATCACTGGTGTAAGAGCTCCCGATGTTACTCAGGAGGGTGAAGTCTTAGTTCATGTGGAGAGGTGGTTTGGCGAATTTGAGCGGCGTTTCAGCCTGCCTGTTAATGCTAAGGCCAATGAGGTTATGGCAATGCTAGAGAGTGGGGTTCTCACTGTTACTATTCCTAAGCTGCTTGCTGGTGCTCAGTAATATCGAGTCACATTTCGGTTATGCACGTCTTCTCGATCAGGAGGTATTTTGGACTTTTGGTGTGACTATAACTACCTAACCTAGCTGGCTGGCTGCTTTTTCAGATGATTCGGGCGAAGCTTGATATGTATAAACTCCTGGTTGTGACGGTAGTTTAACTAGCTTTAGTGATCATATATATGATGATGTGTATTATTAATGTGTCGTGTGTAGAATAGGCCGATAATGGCCAAGTCTGATATTTGCCACTATGAATGAGCATACTTCTCTAGAACTACAATATCGTTCTAGGAAATGTTTGGCTTAATTGACAGTTACTGAGTTAATTAATTTGTTCTAGTGGTTTGTGTATATTAACCTGCTAATTGTATATTTCTGAGTGAATTATATTAGCAGTGTGTTTGCTAATAGAGTAAACACTGTTGAAACCAGAGCAGAAGCTTTATGATCAGTATCAACTACCATTTCATAATAGGGACCTGTACGCCTGTCCCCTCAACGGCTGAACCTATAACTCTTGCAATTGCCAATTTGCAAAATTGCTACCTTCGTTACAACAGCTTAATCTATATGTCCAGTAATTGCTTCTCAATAATACAATGTTAATTAATTATGAAAATCGGTCCACAATTCTGCCAAGTGCCATTCATGCATAATTGAATCGACATTACCTACACTTACAGGAGTTACAGCATAGCACACGCAATAGCGCTAGCAGGTCAAGTGACTTTTCCACTCCCACACGAAAAGCATCTGCATATCCCAACCCCAATGAATTTATGCTTCTTTTCTTTTTGTTCTTTTTGACAGCTCGATGCTTTTAGGCATATAGGCATATTCATTACCTAAGAGGACAAAGGGAAAGAAAACACATCAGCTGCTGCTTGAAATTAAACCTGGTTAGTTAAGCACCTTTTTCTTGACGATTGACGGTGGACAATAAGGACAATTCTTTTTAAAGTTAGAGAGCATGAAATGGAAACTCAAATGAATGACCATCAACCAATGTGCCTGAATTGCAATTTGCAAATACATCAAATGTAGGACAAAAAAAATGTTGGAATTTTGAGAAAAGGGCAGCTTTTATTAATCACAATTCAATTCACTTACATAATTTTTTTTATTATTAAAAAGCAGATACATATTACACATCTTACAAAGACCGAAACTTGATGCTTTCAATAGAGCTAACGATACATTACAAAGACGAAGAGCCAGGCCTAGACTATGCCTTCATAAGGCAGAACTGGATAATACTCTTCTTATTCTTCTTCTTTTTATTATGTCATCAATAGAGAAGCCATTAAGCCAAAAAACCGCTTAGCCAGAGACTTGAATAGATTTGACATCAGGCTTCTTCACTTCCATCTTCGGCACGGTCACAGTAAGCACACCATTCTCCATAGAAGCCTTGATCTCATCCATCTTGGCATTC
>ONZK01004401.1:22138-40736 GCA_900322385.1 Pharnaceum exiguum | reverse complement strand
AGAGAGAGTTTTTTTTTTGTTACTCGTTCGCTATACCTTTTTCTAATACTAGTATGTATAGGAGAAGTCTTATTATAGTTTTTTAAAGAAAATAATTAATGATATTATAATTATTATCGGTAATTTCATTTTCAAAAGTACTTAATACAATTTATAATAGTTGCCAAAATTTATTTTATTGTATGTACTTTTATAATAAAACAAGATTTGTCTATTTATACTAGTTGTTAAAAGTATTAAATATAAAGTGTAATGCCTTTTGTGATAAAAATAAATTACTATAAAATTCACGACACAAACGGAAAAAAGTTAACACCGTTAGTCGTGGGACTACTGGGAGATACAAGGGTCCAAGTAGTAATTATTTGGTGCAATTTCCAAAGTATGGATTATTCCCGGATAATGGCCCGAAGTAGGGATTATTGTGGGAAAAAACCACTTTATCTTTCTACTTTGATTCTACTTAATTTTTTGAAAAAATAAATAATGAAAGGATACTTACTAGACCCGGCCGAAATTTACCCAACCCGAAAACACTTGGTCATGAACACGAAAAACTCGAACGAAACCCGAAACTGACTGAACCCGAGAAACCCTGTAAAATCTAGGTTGAACCCGAAATCGACCCANACGATCCGTTTGTCCAATAAAATATTCAGAATGTACATTTTACGATTCAATTTATTAAAATACAATAAAATAATAATATATTTTAAAAATGTTTAAATGTTAATGAAATATTGATAAAATAATATTTTTATCGAACAAAAAGAAAAGTGCAAACCCGTTAGGTCAACTCGACCCGAAAATTACAAACTGAAATGACCAAACCCAAGAAAACCAAACCCGCAAACGACCGAACTCGAAACCCGAGCGACTGACCCGGTTGCGGGTCTAATACTAACAATCTTACTATTATATAAAAGAGAAGATGTGAGAGAGAAAATAATAGAGTGAACCCCCTTTAATAGGGAAAACTAATATGTGTTTTTATTCTATAGGTTGTTGGAGCTGAGGTGTAAAAAAAAAGTTAATGATGTGTAAATTAATTTCCCTTTTTTTAGTGACAATTTTAAGCAAAACACACAATTTTCATTCCTAATTTGGGACTGTGTAAGTTGTTTTTTGGTATTCTTGCCTTCTTCAATTCTTCGTATCAGTTCAAATGAATTTCGATTTTAAATTCAAATATCTGATTTTATCAGGAATTATGAAAATGTGGATTTTGTACCGTTGTTTTGCCTTATAAATAAGAAGTCCATAGCTTCGCAAAAACTCCCACCATTGATACCCCTTCGAATTGTCCTTTGTCCATCTTCTGCATTGTGATCATTAGTGTTAAAAACCATAATAGTCACACCACAGATTCATCATGGGATTCATTTTCTTCCTCTTCAAATCGTATTCTCTCATCAAAGTTGCTTACGGTTTCTACTTCTCCTTTTCACTTCTTTTACTACACTAACTATTATTTTATGTCTCTGTATGTATTATTCGTTCTTGCAAACCAGTTTCAATAATGTTCCATAGACATTTTTAAGTTTTAAATAATATACATCTCTCTTATATGTTCTCTAAATTCTAATCCGTTTATTATGAAACATGTTGTTGCATGACACCACATCTATGTTAAATGTCGATAGCCTAGATTTGCTACTTTGCGTTTACACAACATAATTTTCGTTCGGTTATTTGCTGCTGCTGCTGCTGTGTGGGACGTCAATTTGTAGACGTCTGGCCCCGTCACTAATAGGAGATTAATAATCCCCGTTCGATCTAGGTAAACCCAATTGTCTACCCGCTAAGTAGGTTTGAATGTTGATACTTAGAGTCGACACCAACTTTATTGAAGTATAATTACTATTAGGAAAACAATTGGAAAACTTTTTTTATATTATTTATATTGCTATATGCTATTGCGGAAATGTAAATGAAATGCGTCATGGAAGCCAACACTTACCTATATGGATGAACTATCGAAGGGACAGTTGGCAAGCACGATTTTAACCAGAAAACTGTAGTGGTTCGTGGGCAAAATTTGTACCTCTACTAGGCAATTAATTCGATTATATGCGCTTTAACCATACGATTGATTAAACAATCTAAAACAATTATGATCTAATTTAGTCATCTTAAATCACATGCAACTTGCTATTAGTGAAGTATAAATATGCCACAATATTCCCATTTATTAGCAAATAAGGGATTAATTTACATGTTAGTGACCACTTGAACATTTATAAGCTACATTTCATGATATGGGTTATAATTGACAAAGCTATATTTGAAAAGGGTTAGTGCCTTCAGTACCTGATTCGGGGTTTATAATAAGACTATCCAATGAACTAGTTGTATGCAAAACAAGAGAAACAGGACGAGATTCACATAATAATTCCAGAAACACGACTTGGGTGCAAGATTATGAGTGTATGAGTGCTTAGAGGGGTGGTTTTATACTATGCTAGGCTAGAGAGACAAGGAATGAACTCATCAAGTTCGGCGTGGTTTGAAAGTCGAATGGAAAGGGGTATTTATAGGGTAGGTTGTCCACAAGCGCAAGAAACCGAAAAAAGAAAAGATAAAATTTTCTTCAGAAACGTGCGCCCGGCCCACGTGTCGGTGCGGGGCCCGGACTTTCTCTGGTCCGTTCTTTTGGATTTGACGCGTTTTGGGTTTTATCCGGATAGATTTTTAGGTATTAGGATCGACTTAAACTCGGTTTAGGATATATTTTTACTTAATTCTTCCCTAAGAAATTAATTAATTAAATAATTAGGGAAAATCACCTGATTTTATGTGGGCTAGGATGACTTTATTGGACTGAGTTGACTATATTGGACTGGGTTTGACTGATTAATTGACTAATAACCATTAATGGGCTAAAATCAATCAATTTAAGGTCAAATATAGAAGTATTATATATGAAAATGATCAGGAAGATGAGGGGAAGGTGATGGACACATGTAACTCAGTAAGGGACTATTTTTTTAATACAAAATAGATAATAAATACAACAGAGTATCTACCCATATCCCTACTAAGAGTATTACCTAACATACATACCAAAATATCAACCCATTATTAATCTATGTGATCTAGACTAGTTTAAACAACAATCGTACATTGGTATCATCCTCACAATCGTCACTGACCCATTCCACGAAGACCTGCAATACTCAATCTTCTCGCCTGCAAATCCACCACCGGGTGACGGAAGGTGACTAGTCAGCCACACGAGTAATTACAATCACCGCATGTCACGCACTTAGCACAACTTACCCATATCGTCCAAGCATGCAGCATAATAAATATGACAACAAAAGAAATACGTAACATGCGATCACCCAATATAAATATCATACATCAAGAAAAGTAGAGGAAGCATTAGAGATCAATAGAGCAGTACTTGTACTTAATAGTCCTTAATCATTTATCTTAGGTTTTGGGAAGCGAACACCATAATCATAAAGCGGAATCCCCCATGGTAGGATCCCTCGTGGCCGTCACTAACATACATAAGTCTCAGTGTGCACACCTATCCTAGTTAGGGTTCCAGTTAAGGGCATACGAAACCAACTAGGAAGCGACTAGCCTAAAAAGGCAATCATAAACATAAGCCAGTTCATAAATGAACCAGGCATCATAAATCGAAGTTACGAGTCTCCTGTCAGATGGCCCCTCAACCTGATCAAGTGATCAGGGTCTGCAGACGAGATTACCTCCCGTTACAGTTTACGTTATTTACCGTTTAAGGTAGGGTTACAAACACAGGTAAGGCTCACAACAATCATCATCCATAATAAAATATTCTTTATTCTTTGTGACTCGTGTGTCACACCCTTTTAGCATCATTTTTTCATAATAAATCTTAAAATCATAATCATAGCCATACTTAATCGACATAATCATTCATGATAATCTTCAATTTAATTATTAACTTAAATAAAAATCATCATTCTTAATAATCATAAATATATTCAATCTTTATAATCAATCGCCATAACAAACTTAATCATGCATGTATGATAAACTTAAAGCATCGTAATAATAATCCATAATTCATATAAAGCATATAAGTCATATCACAAAATATCCATACATATATAAATGTCATCTCATACAATATAGTAATCAGCAGTCATAGTAGCACATAAGCAACCATGTGGCATGAGATAATCGTAATTACCTCAGATAGCTAAATAATCCAACACAGTTCAGTCCTAATTCGGTATCGCAGTCAACCTTTATAATAAAACAAATACCCATAATAAATATTTATTTAAAGAATATTCAAAATCAATATTTATAATATAAAAACATTCTGAAAATCTTTTTTTTATTTTTCTTTTAAATCAAGTCAAAGGTCCATTACCATCAAAGTCAAACTGGTCAAAAGTCAAACTGTCCAAATAATTCAAACTCAACCCAAAACTGGTCAGTCCAAGGCTAGGCGGGTCGAATTCGCGGGTTAACAATTGGGTAAACGGGTCATCACAACCCATATCACCAAAAATGAACGGCAGGGCCCCACGCCGCGGCCGTTGATGCAGCCAGATAGAGGCCCACACTCTGGCTGTGCTCCGTGCGGTGGTGTCGAGCCACGCCACCATCTATGGCATTCGGGTCGGCCATGGCTGCGAGTGGAGAAGGAAAACGAGAGGAGAGAGAGAGCTCGAGTCGGCCAGATCTACACGCCACGAGGGGAAGATGACGACGGCGAACGTTTTTGGGTAGGTGACGATGCAAGGAGGGCGACGGTGGTGCCATACCGCGGTGGAGAGAGAGTGCGGTCGAGAGGGAGAGTGGAGTGTGAGATCTGTTTTGTTTTTCTTTTTCTTTTTGGGAGAGAGAGAGTGACGTGATGAGGGGTGAGGAGAATACAGTTTAGGTTAACTTCAACTGATAAAATGTAGGGTTAACTGTATATAAAAACACACTAAATAAATCAGAAAAATCTGAGTAATAATAAAATATTTTTTCTTTAATAAAATCAAGAAAATCCTTATATATAAATAATAAAAATATTATTTATCCTTTAATAAACAGAAACTCTTTAATAAAAATAACTAATAATATATTTAAAATACTTATGAAAATAAGGGGTTTCACAATCTACCCTCCTTTAAACAAGTTTTGTCCTCAAAACTAAAAAAAAAACAATTATTAAATACCGGGTTTCACAACACGACTACTAATCCTGTTTCTCAAGCTTTCAAACATCCGTCATTAAGGATAGCCTTAAAACAAATACCAAATGCAAGTTAGGTTTACATCATAAGGCGTGGGGAATATCCGATATTAATACCGTACTTACACAATCCAAATCTTTAGTGGTAGTAACAACTTTATAAAATATTAAAACTTAAGGAAATCCAAAGTTTTCTAAGTTTACTGATAAAAATTGTGTTGGATCGATGTCATAAGAAACATAAGTATTCTTTTTGGTCGACTATTCCCTTCATATCTTACACGGGTGGTCTTCTTATGACAACATTTTTAGTTTTTGTTACAATAAATTGTTGTTATCTTCTAATTTAGAACTTGTCACTGTGGAATACAACTCCGAATAGGTGAATTCAATGGTCATTTTTTTTTTTCCTTTTTGATTTTGTTTCTTTATTTGATCTATAAAAACCATGGCCAATAAGAAAAAATTCATCATAACACCTAACAGGATATTATTTTTTTCACATTACATCTAAGACAAAAAAAAAAACATAACTTAAAGTTACATATAAACCAAAAAATAATTTAAAAAAATGTTAGTTATCCCGTGCTGTAGCACGGGTTCAAACTAGTTAACAATAAAATACAATTAAGGTGTATAAATGTACAATCTTGAATAAAAAAATATACAATTGAGGTGTATAATGGAAAAACTTATCAACGATTTTATACAACTAGTACATACAAATGTCTGATTTTAGCAAACTTATCAATTATAATGTACTCCCTCCGGTCTTTATTTATTTGCTTGGTGCCTTAAGCACACAGATTAAGGAGACCCCAAAATGGAGGGAAAAATGACAATAGTATCCTCATAGTTAAGGGTAAATTACAAAAAGGTCATTGAGAGAAACATTAAAAAAATGAAACAGAACCCCTCCCCCCAAATCCCACGTAGCCCCTCTTTCTCATCCCTTATTTCCCAACACAATTTTTTCCCCTGTCTCTCTCTACTCCTCATTCTCTCTAACTCCTTCAAAAATCAACTTAAGAACAACCCAGAGATTCAAGCCAGTAAAGACTGAAACCCAGATCAGATACCAACACCACTCAAACCGAGATCGAACAAAAACACCACTCAAACCCAGATCCAAATAAGGAACTCCATAAACTTAACCGTATGGACTTTATCATCTTTTTGTTCTAAACGAAAGCTATGACTCTTTGGCAGAATTTTTTGTGACTGTCTACTATTATAATACTATATGAATATTCAACCAATTAGCTAATGATGTGCGATTGAGCCATTTATACATACAATTTGGTGTTTTGTTGATAAAAATAATACAATTATCACATAAAAATATACAATTAGACTTTATGAATATATAATTGTAGAATGAAAATTAAGTTTAATCAAAAAAATAATTCCAAATTTTTAGAGAGAAGGCAGAGTGTGTGACAAGTGAGTCTCGAGTAGGGGTGAGTATAACCGGGTACCCGGTCGCATTAGACATATCTGGAATTGGAACCGGTCCCGCTGGGTACTTGAATTTAGATTTGGAACCGGTATAGGTCAAACTTTGTGGATCCGGATCTGGTACCCAGTCATTTTCTTTTAAACAAAAAATATCACACAAATTAACAAGGTCAATAGACTCAATACTAGTAGTCTACCTTAGAACAAAAAAAAAAAAAAATCCACGCTTTTTACAAGGGCCTTAACCCAACGTCCCAATTTAAGGGACTGAATAGTCCGATTCTCCGACAAAGAAAATAATACCAACAAAGTAAAAACTTAACAACACATCACATCAGTAGAAACACAAACAACAACATCACATCAGTAGCAACACAACAACATCTTAATTTAACTTTTCTTTCATGATAGGAATGAGGTGAGTGTGAGTTGTGGTTGAGTTTTCTCGATTTTTGGCTTCAGTGTTACAGATCTGGGTTGGCGAGTTTGGTAGAGTGATGGCTTTGAGAGCTAGGTTTGGTCGAGGGAATGAGAGTTGCGATTTGATCGAGAGTGTCGATTGAGAGGAATGGGAGCATTAGTGTTGTTTCAACTGAGGGATGTGTTCTCTTGAGTGTCCTGGGTTTGTTTGGAGGCTTTTTTTTGAGCGGCTGTTGGCGTCTGAAAGGGAGAGATGTGAGAGAGTGAAACTGAAAAATAGGGTAAAGAATTTAGGATAGAATCAGTTTGGAACTTTGGATTTGGGCCTTGGGGGGTTGGTGTCTTACTGCTTAGTAGGCTAGTGTCTTAGTGCTTGGTGGGCTACCGGGTACCGGTACTGTTTTTGGGGTACAAACTCATTGAAGTTGGAACCAGAACTAGTCCAACCGGTTCCGGATCTATACCCGGCGGATCCTAACCGGGTAACGGTTCCAGACCGGATACCCGTTTCACATGCTCACTCCTAGTCTCGAGGGTGAAACACATAAACATAAAAAACTTTCCAAAACCTTGATTTTGATCTGCCATGGCGAATAGAGGACGCCCACCTAAACAAAAAACAGCTTCATTTTCCTCTAAGAAAAGGGAGTCTCATGATAGTTCCCGTTCATCGAATAGTGGAGTAGTGACAGAGAAAAACTCAACCCAGATCTCCTTGACTCTTGGGGGATTTTTTGGTCAACACTGAAGTAATTCCATCAGATTCCCCCAATTCTGTTCATGCAGTTGTTGTTACAGGGGTGGTTAACAAAGGAGGTTGTTCCTCAAAACAATTAAGGAAGATTTTTCCCCCCTTGGTAGTGAAAAGGTAGCTCCTTTATCCCCTGTTATTAACTCATGGAAGGATAAAGTTACGAATGGGTCTTCTGTTAGTAACATTGGAATGAAATTAGACTTTATAAATTCTGACTCTGATTCTGATGAGGTTATTATCGATGAAGATTTTATCATTGATGAACTAGCATACTGGGAAAATACTCTTATGGGTACTATTTTGGGTAGAAGTCTTAAACAACATGAAATGGTTGAGTTTGTTGAAAAAATCTGGGTAAATGTTGCTTGTTCGCAAGTACTCTACTTTAAGAAGGGTTAATTTTTCTTTCGATTTGAGAACGCTGGGGATAAGGAGAAGATATTGAAAGAGGGGGTTTTGCATTATGGCAAAAGTGCTTTGGTCCATAAACGATGGCATCCTCAAATCAGTCAAGAGTTAGAAGCTGTTACTGAGGTTCATGTGTGGGGTACATTGCCTAATGTAGATCCGTGTTTCTGGTCAATGAAGGCTTTAAGTAAAATTGCGAGTAATATTGGTACTCCAATGTTTGCCGACCAATACACAACTAGTAAAAGCAAAATCTCCTTTGCTCGTTTACTTGTTCAAGTCGATGTTTCCAAACCATTGAAATTGGAGCTCCTTCTCAGTGCTCCATTTGGTCAGAAATTCGTACAGAAAGTGGACTATGAGTGGGTACCCTTTTTTTGTGAGTGTTGTCATAAGTTGGGGTATGAATCGAAGAGTTGTAGGAAAAATAAGAAGAGTAAAGCTGCCACAATCCTTTCTGAGCAAGTTCCTGTTGAGATTGTAAAAGAAAAGGCATCTACTGACTTCACCAAAGTGGTATCTCCGGCCAGAAAAAGTGCTCAGCAGTCTAGCATTGTTGTTGTTGTTGAATCAAACAGATTTTTACCTGTGCAACATTCTGATACTGAAATTACTTCTTGTTTGACTGAAGCTGCTAGTAATGAGCTTGGTTGCACAAAGAACACTCAATTCATAGATCCTCTGTGTGAAATTTTGGACAAGGGTGGGGGTACCTCATTACCCTCCACTACCCTATGAATATTCTTACATGGAATATTAGGGGCTTAAATTGCCCCTTGAAGAAACAGGATGCTCAAAAGATCCTGTTGCTCAATAAAGTTAGTATATGAGCTTTTCTGGAAACTTGGATAAAAGAAAAAAATTCCAAAAAAAATTATGAAAAAGTTTAGACGCTTTGATATTGTTGCAAACTACTCTCATCATTACAATATGATGCCAATGCTCCTTGCTTGGTTTGGGGTCAAGAATAGATTGACAGGAGTTGAATTTTTTTCCCACATTTGTGTATGCTTTGAATTATGGAAAGGATAGGATTAGCTTATGGCACGATCTATCTACTATTGCACATGCTACCAGTGCTCCTTGGTTGGTTTGGGGTGATTTCAACGTGGTTAAAGATGCTAGTGAGAGATGCAGTAAAGCTTCTTATGTTTGGCAAGATATAATGGAGTTCAATAGCTACTTGAGTAATTCATGTCTGACTGACTTACCTGCTCATGGTGCCTTCTACACTTGATCAAATAACCAGGATTTGGAAGCACTAATTAGATACAAAATAGACATGGTCCTAGAAAATTCTGCATGGATGCAAAGTAACGACAATGTTGATATTGAGTTCACAACTCTTGGAATTTCAGATCATTCGGCATCTATCATTTATTTTTCCAGTCAAACGATAGGTATGAGAATACCATTTAAATTTCTCAATTTTTGGTCTACTGATTCTTCTTTTCTACAGCTTGTGTCAAACTCTTGGTGTTGTTCTATAAGAGGCACAACTATGTTTAGATTGATCTCTAAACTGAAGAGAGTTAAACGGGTCCTCAAAGATTTTCATAAGAACAAATATTCAGACATTTGTAGGCACAGGGGCCCCGATCTAAGGGAAATGAATCCACATAGAATAGGTAAACCCATGAACCCACCTGCTAGGTAGTTGAATGCTCATGCTATTGAACAAGAGTCGCCACCAATTTTATTTTAGCACACATATATACACGTACTATTAGGAAAACAATTGAAAAACGCGTTTTATGTTATCTTGTTATTAGTTGATTTAGATACAGTAAAAAGCATTTGAATTCTCTCGTGTTATTCGTGAGGAACAACACAAGGTTTTAAGCAAAGCAATTTGCACAACCAAAGATCAAGGATTTGGTAACGAAATTTAAACCTCTACTAGTTCGATGTATTCCAATATAATTAGCTAAACCACACGGTTCATTAACAAGCTAATGCAATTATCTATATTACTCGTCTTGTACACATGCAAGTTTTATCAATTAGCGAAGTTTAAACATGCAACCCATGTTCCGTTTTAAACTCACATAAGAAAAAAAATAAAATCAATTAATTCTAATGATCGCTTGTTATTATTTAAATTATAAGGTCCCATATGGCTCTTGCCACGATTCTCCACATGCCAACGCTTAGGTATAGTGATGACAATAATAATAGTGTATAAAAGCGGTAAATAGAGCATAGGTGAGAGAGAAGGGGGTTAGTCCATAATGAAATTAGGAACGGAAACCTTACCTTGCGCGTTTAACCAACTATATGTCCAAAAGGACCTTCACATGCATACACGAGTTAGTAGATTTCAAGCATTAAACCACTAGTCTACATGATGGAAATACAAGAAAATAAGAACAATATGAAAAGATGGTGCCTTCGGGACCTTTACCGTATAGCTAACTTGAAAACTCCAAGGATTGGGGCGGGATGGTGCTTGAGAAGGTAACCTTAGCCTTGAAAATGCTCCTTGTTTAATGCTAAAATGCTTAGAATTGCTAGTGTGTTTGGTTGCTTTGAAAGGAGTAGATTTTAGACTTAGGTGGAAATTGATTAGTTAAGTGCAAATTTCTACATAATAATATTATAGTAGTGAGTCGTTGAAATGAATGAAATGAGGGGGGTATTTATAGGAGGGGAAATGAATAATGACCGGATTTAAAGAATATTAGGTTAAATATTGGAGAGATTGCACAAAGATCCGAGCCAAAAATAAACTTTGTACGTAAATAATTCCTGGCAGCAGCCGCCAAAGTCTGGCGCATGGCGCTAGTACTGGCTTCTGAAAAGGTGGCTCTGGCTCTGTACAAAACCATGCTTCTGTTTGGGTTTTCCTACCGCCTGACTTCTGGCGCTAACCGCCAGGAGTGGATTTCGACAGGCTTTTATTTTCCATTTTCTGTTTATGCGGAATATTGCTAATTATATTTTAGGCAATTAGTAAACTCGTATTTGGCTCTAAATATTCCGGAAATATATGAAGAAAAGAAGAGATTACTTTTTTGCCAAGCAATATTTATTTAAATAAAATGAATATTGAAATAAATAAATATCTAAAATTCATAGTGGATTGGGCTTATTATGTGGGCTGATTTCAATAAAGCTAATTAATTAATAATTAGGCCATTGGGCTAATACTAATTAATCGGACGGGCTATGCTATTATTAATGGTCCAAATGACGAGTAATAATTGATCGGGTTTATGAATCTATTTCAATTTCCTTTCTCAAGCACCGGTGCACCCAATACAATGAAGATTCAAGCTAACCGACTGATATAAGGTTGGGGATTTTTGTCATTAGGCATGGAAATACCCCGTACAAAATACGGAATCTATAGGAGCCCCCACTTTAGCCGAGGCCGAGACCAGGGCGAAGGGTAAAGTATTGACATTGTTTCCGAGTCGGGACATGCAATGCATATGCAACAGTATAGTCGTGCAAGTTAGTATAGTGTACATACCTCGATGTTGATTGCTAGGAATATTGTAAGTACTTGTCTTAAAGCATAAAAGACAAGACATGCAAAGAAAAAAATGCACAATTGTATATAAATGCAAAGGGGTTAGGAAATAGAACATTTAAAAAATGCACTTAATTTCTAATTGCTAATTTTGTTTGTTTGCTAAATGTTCAAATTGAAGGAACTCTTCTCACAAGTGAACATGATTACTAAAAGTTGCTTATTTGCTCAAGTGTTCCTCAACACTAATTGATAAAGTCAAGGAAAATGCATTTCATTTCCAGGACTGCTAAATTCATAGGGGAGGCAACAAAGCCATTATTTGCTCAAGCCAAGTATAAGGCTGCTATTCCACATGTGGTCGCGATCCACACGGGGGTTCCTAAACAAGATGAACTTGCTTTCGGGGTTATTCAATATAGAATGCTTTTCTACATGAAATAATATCTTTTCCATCGCCTCAATGAAAAAGAGATTGTCTAGTGTACTTGGGGGTTAAAGGCTGGTTCACCATTAAGATGTGCAATTTGTGAATTTTGTGCTCAATCTAGAATATTCCTAGGCTTACTTGCCTCGGAATATGCTTTGACTACTTCAAAGTGTGCAATTTGTAAATAAATGTAGTATTTCTGGCACTAACGTTAATTAGGTGGGAAATGTGAGTGTAGTTGATAGAAATAACATTTGCAATATTGAAATTTTGTTTTTCTTTTGCTTTTAGAGTACGTACCTTTTCACTTACCGTTGATATGGAATGATGATTGCTAAAAGGAGCCCCCAATTTGGAAAATTGGGATGCGGAATTGTTGAATGTGCTGGAGGTGGGCCCGACATGTCGCGCTAGGCCCGACTTGTTGCTTCACATTTGCTTGGATTGGAGAGATTGCAAAATGGACTTGCTTGCTTATTGCACTTTGTTCTTGCTTTACTTCGATTAGGAGACTCGCGTACCGAAGCTTTCTCATTTTCGCTTATATTGGTTATGCTCTTTCTCATGGATTATAGTTTTGCTCAAACTTCAAATTTTGGGGATTTTTGTGAATTTGTGGTGATTTTATGAAGAGATGGAATGGGATAATAGGATATGTTTTTGTTTTTGCTTGTGTATTGTGCTGCATTATCATTGTGGCAATTTTGTGAGGTATTTGATTGATTTGTGATGGAGCTAAGAACCCTAATTTGACAATGTAGGGTGAATGCAATATCGAGTTTGTTTTGCAAAGTTGTGAACTCAAGGTAGAGAAATTTGTGGAAGTATTTTTGCGTGAGGCATGTTTCGACCAATTTGGGTGAATTTGGAGTTGTTTGAGCTAAAATTGGCTTAGGTATTGATATATATGGCAATGGGCATGATGTTTGCATTGAAAACTCAATTTTGAGCGTGTTTGAGCACTTTTCCGGATGGAGATAGGTCAAAATACGGGATTGTGTTTGGAGACTTTGTTCTTGTAGTGTTGAGCTTAACATGAGCATTTCGTACTAGGCAATGCGTAGTATGAGCATTTATAAGATGTCTAAAAGCCATAATTGCGGTGCTGCTCGGTGAGGAACTTGCTTGTGGAAATGTTGTGAGGAATCAATTAGGCGACGCCAGGAGCCCCCAGTTGAAGGGTATATGCTTGTAGTACTTTATATTCTAGCAATATACAATGTAAGTAATCTTGTTCCTCACTTCCTTGCTCGTTATTTCTTCATGTTTGTACTTGTATATGCTCCACTTGATCTAATTTGGGTTTTGGAACTTGTGGGATGATTTGTTACGAAATGAAGTTGTAGGACGATAGTAGGTAATGTGTGTGATTATGGGTATATTGTATTTCGACAAACATTACTTGAATGTTGCGAATTTGATCAAATTGACTTGATTGATGCTAGAACCTCAATGTGGAAATTTGGTCTTTTGATTTTGAATTTGTTAATGTGTAATTGGAGCATAGAGATGATGTTTGGCTTGAACATTGTTCAAATTTGGGCTTGTTTCGAAGTGGTTGGATTTTTGTGAGTAATTGAATTGGGTAGACTTGTAATAATGATGGAATTTTGATTCTAGATTTTGACATGGTCATTGAGCATATATTTGAGCATGACGATGTTGAGCTTTTGTTACAATTGCATTCTTTAACGGGTCGTTGTCCGGACCACAAAGTGATATAGAACTTGTATACTAGGCAATGCATAGTGTTAACTTGTGATTATAATTTGGTAGGAGTTCTTGTCGTTATGATATGGATGCTTCTTCTTCTCGTTGTAAGGATAATTGCAAAAGAGTCCGCATTTCTGAACTTGTTGATGAGGATGAGGAGAAAGTCTTCGAGTTGAAAGAGCCAGGGATGGTGACGATGAACAGTCTTTTCCTAGAGTATACCGCGGCGGGACGTTGTAGGAGAGCGGGCATGGCTCTTTCTTTAGAGCGCGCAATTGACATTATGCTGATGAAAGACATATCTTGAATTTATACATGCCGTTCGTCCTTTTAGGTTCAAGGTTGTAGGTAGACTTATCTTCGGTGTCTATGCGGACAATGGTAATAATCTTTGTCTTATCTTGTAACTCTCATGCGTCTTTTGCTAATGATTTCAATGTCTTGCAAAGCGGCTCCCGAGATTCATTCTCATGGATTCTATCAATATTCGGATTACATTCTTGGCTCCGGCATGATGAAAAGACTTGTTATAGCTTGGATCCGGGGTTGCACGTTCGGGCCTTTGATAACTTTAAAGGTATGATCGATGCTTCGCTTTTCCCTTTGGACTTGAATGCATTTAAACTAATGCATGCTTGAATTTGCCATTATTTTCATGGCTTGAGTCATGGCTTTTGCTACCTCATTGGATAATCATGTGCTCGGAGAAGTACTTATGATCCTTGATCTTTGGGAATGGGGATTTACACTCGGTTTATTGTTGTTGTCGTTGTTGTTCTTTATGATCCTTGGAGCAACACTCACGATATATCCTTGATAACGAACTCAAAATTCCACACGATCAATGTTCTTCTTGCATGGATTATTGGCAAAACGTCTTCAAGTATTTGTGCATGAAATCTCTCGTGTGAT
This sequence comes from Pharnaceum exiguum, assembly GCA_900322385.1. Lineage (NCBI taxonomy): Eukaryota > Viridiplantae > Streptophyta > Magnoliopsida > Caryophyllales > Molluginaceae > Pharnaceum > Pharnaceum exiguum. The sequence goes on along the minus strand of ONZK01004401.1, from coordinate 25,978 downwards.
GGGTTCATGAAAAGCGACTTAAGAAGAATATCTTCATTCTCTCACCCGCCTGCGCGGTCTTTTGGCACAGGCTTGTCTTGACGCTGTTAGGTTGTCCAACCCCAAGCGTCTCTTTGGAAAATCTAAATGATGATTGCGATGGTTTGCCTTTTTTTGTTTCCGAACAATTCCAAGCGGTGAGCATCTTACTCATGCAACGTAGTTTGGTTGTAGATGAATTTGGAGAACTCGAAGCATTCCTTAACTTCAAGCATATCGGGTCTTTGAGTGTTCTTCCGCTAATTCGAATGCTTCTGCGGAGCCAAGTCGATGAGTTGGTATTTTATGCGGATATCATGGTCGTCTTGAATTGTTTTTGTGAGGATGATATAGTAGGGAGGTAATACGTCCCATCCTTTGCTTCAATCTACATTTCTTGGTAGTATTTTTCAAAGTGGCGGTCCACATGCTCAATTTCAGATGAGTTCTTCCATGCTCGGGAATTATACGCTTGATCTTGTGTGTGAATGGCAACCAACACCTTCTGGTTATTGTTCTGTGTAGATGGGATTGACTTCAACTATGTCTAACGTAGATTTTTCTCGTGCTACATTTGACATAGAATCTAGGAGCTTTCCTTTCTTGATCTTTCATATAAAATGGATGGCATGTAGCCCCCAGTCTTGAATTGGATGAGTTTGATCTTCGCTTGTAGTTGCACATTTCCTGTAATGATATTTTGATTTGTCTTGTTTATTGCATTTTAATTCCTAATGATCATCCCTCTAGACAAAGGTACTTAAATGTGATTAGGAATAATGATGAAAAACGATGGAAAACACTTTTTGAAATCAAGACTGGGTAAAGGAGGAGAAGAATTTGTAAAGTAAAAAGATTAATTTCCCTCAATGTTTGTTTCCAATATAAGTTATGATAACAATATATAAACAATAGACATGATTTTGCACTTAGGAAAGCAAATGAATTTATTTTGTGAATCAAAGGATTGTGGCCTCGGCTCATCTCTGGCGCGTGCCGCCTCTTCCAAATCTGTCATGCCTTTTGTAGTCGCCGTTGTGAGTGAATCTTCGTCGTTGGTTGTTCTTTTAGTAAGCTTCTATGTTTTGTCTTTTGGCACAATACTTCTTCATGTGCGATTAGGAAAATCAATTGTCGTCAGGTTGTTCCATTGTGCCTTTGGTGATCAAAAAGCTCCTCCTCGGTCTTGATAAGGTGTACATGGATCCGTATATTAGTTTCTCAAAACTTACTTTTCTTGTAGGTAGTCCTCTTTTGGAGTTCTTTGTCGGTTTGATACGCCGTTGTTCAACTTGTGAAATATCTCGGGCTTGCTTCTTCTTTATCATAGTCATACTTGCCAAAGTCTCGCCAGAAAGTAGTAGCCTTCTAAGAATGAGGCTTGGTATCATTTGCGAACTAGTCATTTTGCTTGCAACATTTATCCTTTGACGATCTCTCATGCTCTCTTTTTGCCTCGACACCCTTTACGGGTTTTCATCTAGCCACTCTTATTTTACTTCTATGCCTTTATTGTTGCCTAAGTACATTTTCTTGGATGATCGACTTAGCAGGCCTAAATCTCTCATACTTTCTTTTTGCCTAGACGCCCTTTACGGGTTTTCATCTACTCTTTTTTGTACCTTTATTGTACATCTCTCATTCTCTCTTTTTGCCTAGACGCCCTTTATGGGTTTTCATCTAGACACTCTTATTTTACTTCTATGCTTTTATTGTGGCCTAAGTACATTCTCTTGGATGATCGACTTAGCAGGCCTAAATCTCTCATACTCTCTTTTTGGTTAGACACCCTTTACGAGTTTTCATCTATCCCCTCAAATAAAAGCAATAAATGTAATCACCAATGATGCAATGATATGAATGAATGATGGTTGCATTATATGAAATTTTGCAAAAATTCACCAATTTTTGGGAGTACAATAAGATATTATCAGATTGCATGTAGTTCGGTTTGCCAATGGGAGTTTTCTAAAGAATCCAGTGGGTTCAGGTTTTTGCGGAGCCATGTGGGTCCTTTTTTTTTAGGACACAGAAATATAAAGAAACTTGCAATTGTATTACAAAGCTCATGGGTTTATGCATATGGACTTTTAGTCCAATCTTTTGTATGACTAGTGGTCTTGACTTCCTTCGAATCGGGCTTTGAAGTCATCATCAAGTATGGTCCAATTGGTGATAGTGCTATCGGGCAAGTGGTTCTACTAATCTTCAGCTTTAGTCGAAATCGATGCATTCGGGTTGATGTTATCATATGAAGTTTCTTCAATTGCATATATTTTCGGCGTCTCATTCATGATCTTAAAAGGACGGCATGCAACACTTCTTGTCGAGTAGTGCCTAATCTGAATTTGTGATGACGTTGTGATCAAGGAGCCAAGCGATGCGTATCTTCAATTGTCGACAGTTGGTCGTGTTGTGTCCTATGCCTTGGTGGTAATGACGATATTCTATATATATTGAATTCTTGGTGGAATCAAAGAGCAATGTTGGTAGTCGAGTCATGATTTTGTACTCAGCCAAGAGATATAGAGCTTCTTGTAATTTTCATGGATCTTCTTCGAGTCGGTGGAAGAGCATGACCGTTGCGTTGAGGAATTTCTGATGTCCCAACTAGAACTTCTTTTGCAATTTTTCCATGTGCCAAGAGGCGTCTAATCTCGAACCTTAGGAGCAAACAATCATTTTTGTGATGTTGAAAGTCACAGTAGCTGTTTATAAGGGCGGGGTATTGTGAGGGGTTATCCCACTTCGGTGGACATAGCGGCACGATGAATCGTCCTGTTTGTGCTTCTAATAGTGCGGCTTCCCAGTTGATGTTCTCTATTTTCGGCCAACAATCTCCCAATTGATCTTTTACGGTTGACAATTCACGCATTAAAGGTAGACATTTGCTTTGTTTTTCGTTCTAAGTAATCCAGTTGAATCAAAGCTTGGTGTAGACCTCAATGTTCGACGGTAGTATCGGCGCGTTTCAAGGTAAATCTAGTTCTTGTTTTTCTATTGTCATGCTCATACAAGAAACAAACGTGAGGATTTTGAAAACGAGTTTTAGCTTTAACAGATGCCATTTTGATTTGAAAACGCTTTGAAATCATTTTGCACAAAAAACATTTTGATTTAAAGTGTGTGCTAGGTGCGTGTGTATTTTATTTACAAGTGATAGTGGTACGACAATGCATACATGAGTTAGACATCTACGGGTTTAGAACTAAGTTTATGACTCGTGAGGCAACAAATAGGAGGCATGACGCATGATGTTTATCACAACGTGGGAAATGGGGAATGACTCTTGTACGTTGAGGGGAGAGGGATAGATAACTATGTTTTGGCATGGACATGCTAAGGTTTGACATGATTGACAACTTAGATGACTTGACATGACAAGGAATTAATCACAATGCGGGGAAAGGGACTTGGTGCGCGACGTGAGGAGGGCGGACGGCCCGACTCAAAAGGTGTTGACGTGTTTTGGTTTGACTCGACATGCAAGTGTGGATTTTAACGTGGTTGACACATTAGGCTTGACATAAGGGACTAGGGAACTTGTTATGCAAATGGGTTGACGCTACTACCTAACATGGATGACATGACATGCAAATCTCGACGCTGGAAGGGGGATGACGCGTGACACGGGGAGGGGCGGACGACCCAACTCGATGATTTTGACGCATTTTGGTTGAAATCGTGGTTGGACATGCTAGACTTGACATAAAGGATTACTTATTATGAAGGAGTTGACATGTAAATCGGAGACTCGACACACATGACATGCAATTGGATTGACTCGACATGCACACAAGGGAGACATGGCACGCACAAAGT